>VZTJ01002448.1:635189-730678 GCA_013397795.1 Orthonyx spaldingii | reverse complement strand
CGTAGGAAACGCCGCCGCGGGGTCCGCGCCGGGGCGGCACCGCCCGGGCCGTGGGTCGAGCGGCACAGCAGCCCCGGGCGGCTCGGACAGCGCGGTGATCCTCCGCCTCATCCCCTGAAGGGGATCTGCTGCCGGGAAGGCAGAGCGAGCAGACGCCATGGGGAGCGGTCTGGACTCGCTTCTCGCTGAGACTCTGCTCTGTGGTTTTCCCCCCTCTGGTATTCACAACGTACCGAGATAAAAGAAGAACTGGAAGGGAGCCTTGTCCAAAGTTAAGACATCAAATCCCGACAGCCTGTGGAGCTATGCAGTGATGAGATTTTAGTTGTACCGGTTCTAAGCACGGAGACACACATGTTGCAAAAAAAAAAAACCAGGGAGGAGGGGGGAAGTTGTCAAAATCATAGCTTTCTGCAATGCAGAACTACTTCAGTCTTGAAAGGGATCGCTCTAAGCTTGAAACCGTTTTTCAGAGAAATTTGCTCAGTGCGATGTAATTAATTTTGCTTATTGAAGTGTGTTTAAATTTTTTTTTCTTGTATTTAAGACTTTGTTGTTGTTGTTGTGGTAATGGCAGACATACTGCTGCATTATTCCTATCTTGTTTTGTTGTGGGAGGACTTCCCTCTGACATAGCGCATGAGCTAGTAATGAATTGTCACAAAAGAAAAAATCCAAGGCAAAGTTCTGATAATTTATAAAAATATTCAGTCGTTAGTTTTTGAGGAACAGAAAAATTTTCATTTCAATAGGAATGTAGAAAACAGGTAGATATTATCTCCTGCATTAATTGTAATTTATTCGTTTTTAAAATACTCTGATATTTTTCTTTTCAGCAAGTTCCAGTACACCACAGTTTGCTGAACAGAATGAAATATAAACTCTCAGAGAACCTCCTTTAATAGAAAAAATATAAAAACCTCTCTATACAAAAAAGCCCTCTGTGCTTTTTAAACCTCAGTCTATTTTTAAGAGGAACATTAATTCTGTAACTGCAAAGTATGTCTCTCGGTACATATTTGTAGATATGTAGAAAGAAACATTTCTAAGGAGTGAACTATTACTGCTGCTCTCACTCATAGAAACTCTGAAAACAGGCTCACGAGAATCATAAGAAATGCACAGTCATGGAAAATCTAAACACAATCTCGTGTCACAGACCGACATGCCCAGGCATGATTTCTAGGCCAAAGGAAAGAAGTTGAGAAGAGAGTGTGGCAGCTGAGAACCTGCTTGTGTACTGCAGCCCTAGTTGACAGGAAATTGCCATCTGGCCCCTTTAGTCATCTACTTAAACTAAAGTGACACAGAAATATACATTCTCGGACCGTTATCTTAGATCTGTCAGACAGTTGTGTATCCGCTGCCAATTAACAACATCTATTGTAATTGTAATATTACATGTTGTGAAACTTTAACAGGTCTAACTGCATTTGCAGCTCTAACACAGAGACTTCCTGGTTAAGACCTTAATGGTGATTAGAACCTTAATATTTGAGTCACTTGCTGAAATACCATGGCATGTGCATGTAGAAGTTCATTTGATCATTACAGTGATTGCTTCTGGCCTTAGAAATCTGGTCATTTATAAGCCATTCATCAGAATATTTGTAGGTTGGTATAAAACTCAGGGGGCCTAAGTCCAAATACCTGGCAACATCATTACAGGCTATGTAGGCAATGGAGCATATTCTACTTGGGATGTTACTGATTTATAATACCATAATTTTGCTACTGGGATGGACCTGGGGCCTTATTTGACCTTCAAGGCTTGTGATTTCTTACAGGTTAAGGATGCCTCTGAATATAAATGAGTTACTATTAAAGGTCTCTCTAAGTCCTCAAGGGAGAACTAGTTTGAATCAAGTTTGAACCTTCATTTAATGTTGCTGTTGTTTCACATGCACAGTATTCCTGGCGGCAGAGCTGGGCACTGCTGGGAGGGCCCTGGCTGAACTGGGCTGGGTTAAATTGAGTCCCACAAGGTGTGGAGCCCAGCATGTGGGCGAGAAGCAGAAAAGCAGAGTTGGAGGGGGTGCTAGAGCCCACTTTGGCACAGAGTACAGTAAGGGGTGTGAGTCACATATATAGACTGAGGTGGGAGAAGTGAGACATAGCACCAGATGGGCAGCTGTGGGAGCTGCAGTGGGTGTGAAGGGACACTGGGTGCTGATTTAGTCTGAGGAAATGGTTTTTATTTAGACTGGAGAAGCGCTTTTCATGGGAGGTATTGACAGGGATTTCATTTCCTCTGTGTAATGATTCTTCTGTAATATGGAAACAAGAAAGTTCAGGATTAACATATTAAACTGTTACACAATGTGGTATATAACATAAAAATATACTTTGCTATTTGTTATATATTTTTATATACAAACATGATTGTTATGCAATGATAATCTTTTCCATAAGATGAATACACAGTACTGTAGTTCATTTAATAAATCATTTCTTTATTCAGAGAAATAAACAAAACCCCAAATCTCTAATAGTGAAATGCAAACTTTAACTGGTAAACAAGTTATGAGTTAATCAGAACAAAACTATGACACTGCATTTCCTTGCCTGGCTGTAGCAGTGGAAAGAAGGTTGCTGATTATCAGATAAGATTAATTGTTGCAGCCATCATATATCATAACATGTTCTAAGATGATTTTTATATCTATTTCAAGATGCGCAGGTAATCTACTACAACTGGCAGGAATAAGTTAATAAACTGACTACTAAATTGAAACACAAGTGCCTGTTCTTGAATTATTTTGCTATATAATTTTTTACTGCACCAAAACCCACTATCTGATTAATTATGATTTTGAATGAATGGTACATGGACTAAGATATACATAGATAGATAGATAGATTCTATTTAACATGAATAATATTAAGAATTAAGCATTTCCATTAATTTACTTCCATTTTTTTCTAGACTTGTAAATACAGTATTTCATGTAAGGTAGAGGTGAAAATGCTAATTCTTTGTGATAGAAAGTCAATACCTTTGACAGAGGAGATGGATAAAAACAAATAATATCAATGTGTTCAATAACACTTTTCATCTCAGAAAAGGAAATAGTTTTTAAGACCTTTAAACCTGTATAACTTCTTGTAACACAAAAAATATGATGGACCAAAGACCCAGTAGTTCCCTTCTTCTCTCTCCTTTTCTTGGCTGCCTTTTCCTATGAGCTCAGTTGTGATGGAAAATTCTATTTCTCCACCTGTTTTGGCTGATATTTGAAATTTCAGGTCAAAAGGTAGGAATGAGGAAGAGACAGATCAAATAATGAGTTTTTATTTCCATTAAAAGCCAGACTGAGTCACTCAATTGCTGAGCCATCAGGGAATCTGTGTGTATACCAGCATTCTCACCAGTGAAGGTGGTGGTGTGCCCAGTGTCTGTTGCTGATCATTTCCCAAAATGCTGCTGGCTTAGGTATCATCTCCTCCCTGGGGCAACCTGGAAGTTCCTACCCTTGAAGGACCTCAGGCTGCCTTGGTCTAGGCATGTTCTGCAGCGGCAGGGGCAGTAGCCATGACATTTGGCATTCAAGAACAGCCAGAAGAGGTTACATTAAGAGCGATTGTATGGACATGTTGCATCAGTAGCTGTAGCTAGAATATAGAAGCAGGGCTATGGGGAGTGGGACCTACATCCAGCAAAGCCCTTCTCCTCTGTACTGTAGGGTCACTTGCTTTTGAAGTTTGCATTCACTGTAATACAGAACCCCAGCTCTGACAGGAGGGACAGAGAGGGGTCACAAACAGACTACAGGTGAGTGGCTCACTTAATGATAGGGAAGATATGCACGTTGGAAACGATTCCACTAGAGGAAGGCATTGGACGGGTCTCCCATTTTCTGCCTGCTGTAGTTGCTTAACTGCTCTCTCAGTATCATTACTTGGTCCCTTGTCTCAGTCTCATCTATACAAATAACTTGTGGGTGATTTCTCTGGACTCATTTCAAGGAAGGCATTGATGATGTTTAACCTGAGGCTACAGGTTGGTACAAGGGCTTCAGGTCTTTGGTATTTCCCATTGCCTAATTCGTGTGCAGCCCTGCTCAGGGTTGCAGATTCATAGAAGGCAGCTGACTGTTTGCCTAGTGGGTAGTGCAGGCAAGTGCTCCAGCTGGTTTGAAAAATCCCTGCTAGGAGTTGAGGAACTGGCATGGCCATGCCTCAGTCCTTTTATGGGTCTGATCTCAAGCAACCTGAAAAAGGTCACGTAAGGAAGCAGGTAGCTTGCTAAATCACGTCCTGTCGCTTGACTGCTTGACCGCCCGGCAGGCCAGCAGGCGACAATATCTCTGAGTACCCGGTCGAGGAGGCTTCCGCCTCGCAGGAGTGCGGAGCGGCAAAGCTTTCGCCTCGAGCCCTTGCGGGGTAGCTCTGAGAAGAGCTGTTAATCCCACAGCCCAGTCTGGGCCTGGCAGCAGTTGGTGGGAGTGATGCGACGAATACATCGGCAATAAAGGAGGAGAGGAGGACTCGCTTGTAGCAAAACCTCGAGTTTATTCCCTGTCCCGAGGGACAGACAAACTAACTGCATAGCCAGGAGCTACAGAGTGAGCCCCGAGGGGCCGTTGCTCAGGGTTTTTAAGGGGTCGGAAAAAGGGGCGGAGAACAGGGATAAACCTATAGAGAGTGTGATGGGTACTGACAGGTATCCAATAACTGGGGAGCAAAGGAGGGACAAACTCAAGCTAACCAATGGGGACAACAAAACTACAGAACTTTCTGGCCTAATATGAATATTAAAATAACTCATGCATATTAAAATGACTCTGAGGCAACAGGGGAGGGGATAGAGCTCTGATGGACAAGGGCGAGGGGCGGTAAACTACTCTAGCCTGCCTTCCCCTCAGGGCTCACTATCCTGAGAGGCGTAATCCGCCCATTCCACATTGTCATTTATCCACATAGGGAAGGCAGGCTGAGCCGCGGGTTCACTTGCCATGGGCGACCCAGCTGGTGGCTCTGCCACCGGCTGGGTGACCGCCACAACGTCCCTTGAATCAGCTTTGCACCTGAAAATCACTTCCAGCTACTGCTGTTAAAAAAGCCTGAATTCTTCACAAAAGGTTGCACTGGTAGCATTTCACCCCCATTATCTTGTTCAGAATTAAATTGTTGTTTGCACACTGAAATTAATGGTCAGCTCTATGTAAAGTTCCAATTTCATTGCTCTTCTCTAAGTGGGATACAATTTGCTTAATGTCCCATACCACAAACCTTCTCTGCTGGTGCTCAGGTAGATAACTTTGCATTAAAGAGAAGTGGACAAAGAATCAATGTGTTCACTGCAAAACAGTTTTAAAATTATTAAAGCGATTACTGAAATATTACGTGGTGACTCTAAAAAGCCACCATCATGGTTGAAGCCCTGTCTTATTGCACACTGTATAATATCTTCATCCTGGATAGCTCTTGATCTGAAAGAAAAGGGTGTATGGACATCTTTCATCTGGCTGCTGTAGCAGAAAGAAGCTGTGTGCAAACTCTCTCTTGCCAGGTTAACTTTAGTGAAAAGTACCTCTGCATAGCTTGTTTTGACTCATCCTAAGATGAACCAGGACCTCACAGCATAGGATGCTATTCAGACGTGAGACCACACACCTATGCAGCTGCAATCTCCATCGATTCAAATTAAAGTCTAGAGTTCTTTATATCTTTTGTGGAATATCAAGAAAATACCAATACAGAACCATTCCTGCCTAAAATTCACAGGAAAAGATTTGTTGTTCCATAAAACTGTCAGTAGTTTAAGTCGAAGCGGGATGCATTCTGTGCTGTAAATATTCAGCACTGCTCTCTAGTGATTATTTGCTGTTATTTATGTGCAGAATGGTTTAGCAGTGCTAATTTCCTCCATGGACCTGCCACCTGAAAGTTTAACTATTGAACTGGCAGTGAAATAGAATGTCAGCTATCTTCTTACAGATGAATGGTTTTCTTTCATGATTTCCTGTCTAAAATCAGGACAACCACTTCCCTTAATAATTTAAAAATTTCTCTTGAGGCCAAACATGGAAAATAAAAAGTTGAAAAATAGGCTCTTACCTGGAAATTACTATCATAAATGTTATAACAGAAGTCTCAATATGACCCTAGTGATGTGCTACCCAGGGAATTCTGTAAGACCGTTTATAGTTAGTGATAAAACCTATTCATGAAATATCCTCCAATGGAGAAACAAAATCAACAGATGGACAGGCATGACGGAAGAAAGGAAGTCCCATATTTGTTAAATTTTTAGCACAGTAGTCCTGACAAAGACTGCCACAAACACTCCTGACTCATTTCATTTCTCTGCCTTGTACTCTTTGATCTGATATGATTGTTCCTAGATTATAAAGCCAGAGGGACCATTAGATCATCTGGTTTGACCTCATGTGTGTTGCAAGCCATTAAAATTGTATTCATTACCCTTGTATTGATTCTAAGGACTTCTGCTTGGCTAAACCTTGTGTTCCAGAGAAGCATGTGGTATTGATCTGAAGACAACAAAAGACCGTGAATCCATCATTTCCACTATTATTAGTTTAAATATTATCCCATTGTCCCTATTAATTTTTTTCCTTATTTCTAATTTGGTTTTGTCTGACTTAAATTTCAAGCCATTACCTCCTGTTATGCTTTCCTACCTTAAACTGCAAGGCCTTTCAAGTATTGCTTTTTCCTGCGGCAGTAATAAGCTGGTCACCACTTGCTCATTTTAACAGACTTCACTTCTCGCTAAAAGCTATTTTTTATTTTTATGGAGCAGATCATCTTGAGTGCCATCATATAGCATGTACAGAACAACCAGGGGTCAGGCCCAGCCAGCAAGGGTGTATGAAAGGCAGGTCCTGTTTGACCAACCTGATCTCATTCTATGACAAAGTGACCAACATAGTGGATGAGGGCAAGGTTGTTGATGTTGTCTACCTGGACTTTAGTAAAGCCTCTGACATCATTTCCCACAGCATTCTTCTGGAGCATATGGCTTCCCATGGCTTGGATAGGTGCACTGTTTGTTGAGTGAAAAACTGGCTAGATGGCCAAGCTCAGGGAGTGGTGGTGAATGCAGATACACCCAGCTGGCAGCCGCTCACTGGTATCATTCCCCAGGGCTCAGTGTTGGGATTGGTCCTGTTTAATATTTTTATTGACAATCTGGATTGGGGATCAAGTGCACTCTCAGTAAGTTGACAGACAGCACTTAGTTGGGCGGGAGTGTTGATCTGCTGGAGGTCAGGAAGGCTCTGCAGAGGGATCTGGACAGGCTGGACCAATGGGTTGAGGCCAATTGTATGAAGTTCAACAAGGCCAAGTGCCAGGTCCTGCCCTTGAGTCACAACAACTCCATGCAGTGCTACAGGCTTGGGGCAGAGGGGCTGGAAAGCGGCCTAGTGGAAAAGGACCTGGGGGTGCTGATTGACAGCAGCTGAACATGAGCCAGCAGTGTGCCCATGTGGCATCCAGGCCTGTATCAGCAATAGTGTGGGCAGCAGAACCAGGGCAGGGATGTCCCCCGTACTTGGCACTGGTGAGGCTACACCTCAAGTCCTGTGTCCTGTTCTGGTTCACTCGCTCCAAGAAAGACATTGAGGTGCTGGAGCGTGTCCAGAGAACAGCAATGAAGCTGATCAAGGGTCTGGAGCAAAAGTCCTGTGAGGGGTAGGTGAGGGAGCTGGGGTTGTTAATCTTGGTAAAAGGAGGCTCAGGGGAGATCTTTATAATTCTTCTCATAAAGCAGTCCTTATGTCCTATGTGACAATCCTCCTCACCTGCAAATTTCATCAGCCTTTAGTTTTTGTCTTTGTTTAAAGTTTGCATGTGCTGAGAAGGTACTGCCACAGCTGTCCTTTCATGGTATATTTTAAAGGGTTGCTGCTCTGACAAGTTACCATGTGTCAGCAAAACTGTCACCAGACTCACTGCCCATCAACCTGCTGTGGAAGGGAGAGCAGTTCCCACTGGTCCCTCTTGTTATATATGTGCTATGCTTAAACAGCCATGTGCCGTGTCTATAAAGCAGGGCTACCAAAACAGATAAAGAAAACCACATAACAAAAAAGAATGGGGAAAGTCTCTGCTGCCAATAGGACTGAAGAAGCTCTTAAACATTGATAAGGAATTGATGAGATCCAAACTTGAAGTTAAAGAGCACCTTAGGAAGATATCAACCTCTGAAGTAGAAGGTTGTTACCAGGACAGCATCTTGTGATCACCAAACATCCATTGCAACCACCAAACCTCAAAAGTCAGCTCTTCTGCAGAAGGAGACATGGGATTTTTCCCTGAGCAGTTCCTGCCACCTGGGAAAATCCTAGGCTGCAGCCAGGGCTGAAACTGGGCTACCTACCCCATCACAATCAGCAGTAGTTACTGTCAATGACAATAATAGTGCTAAACTTGATACAAACATATTTACATGGCCAGTACAGCACAATGCATGTCTTCTATGGAGTGATAATATACCATTTAGGCATTTGGGGCTCTCAGTGCCAGCTTATAGGTCCCTGACTCTCAGAGTGGAATCTGAAACCCGGTGCTAGTCACATTCAGCATTTGCAGAGGCAGTTGCCACACTGAAATGTAAACCCACATGCAAGTGGGAAGGCCTTTTCACCCAGACAGCAGGAGATAATAAGGACAAGACTGAGCCCTGAAGTGTGGCTTTACGCAAATCTCTGTCCTGTGTGATGGAGCCTGGTGCAGCACTCTTCAGAGCACCTGAACTTTGGGATGAAGCCTTGAACTCAAGGCATACATTGCACAGATTCTCTGGTGACTGTGTGTCACCTTATCTGGAGATTTTGGTTTCAGAAGTGTATTGTCTAGATGTTGAACCTGACCCTGTGCTCGTGCTAATAAACCCTTAGGCTAATAAACCCTCCTCACTTCCATCATAGGCAAAGTAGTATTTAGAACTGCTATTGCTTATGTCACTTTGCTTTTTTCCATGCCCCTAATCTTCCTTTTTACCCCAAGGCCATTAGCCAGTTTGCTTGAGCTGCCCTAGATATGTTGTTTTATATATAGTGATATTTCCACTGTTTTTCAATATTTTATTTCTTAGACTTCTGAGCAAAGACAACTCCATGGTTCTTCAGGGAACTAATTGCAATCTGTCAGAGCAGCCATGTTTACTAGCTGGACTGCTTCCACACAAAAGCATTGTTTCCAGGCTATAGAGTGGAGTAACACAGATGCACTCATGCAGGGCTGTCCCTGGGGTAATAAACTAACACTAAGCTGCTTCTGCACAGAGCCATATGATGTGTCTCCAGCTGTGGTGAGGTCAGTCTGGAAGGCAGATAAATTGCCAATAAGAAACAGGGCAGAGTTGACTATATATCTGAAGTCCTGTACAACTGTGTTTTAAGAAATAATGCCACTTAAAGAAAGCAATGGTCCAGCATTACATTTGATAGATAGTAGGGGCTTATTTGACCTGCAAAGGAATGAAGACATTTGGCACCTTTCAGAAGCAGACCCTAAATCTCTTGGTATTTGTAAGGATTTGGTAAGTAAGGATTTTACTTACAATGCACTTCAAGGAAAATAGAAGCCTTATGGTTGGCACATGAAAGCTGTGATCTATCAAAATTTCTTCCCCAATATGAAAGGAAGCTCTTGGAACTGAAATAAATCAAAATTCCTATTTATAGTGATCTTGTCAAGGCTAAAGAACAGAATAGCATTGCCATCTTATATGTTTTGGGGTATATATTACAAAAGGTGTCCTAAAGATTTCTCTAAATACATTTTCTCCAATGTTTCTAAGCCCAGAGTAATATTTTTCCCTTTCTTTGGTGTATGAATATGGCTGTTATGGCAGGGGTCAACCAGTGCCATGAAATTAACAACAGAACCCCAGACCGATAGGGTTTAAAATGCCAATAGAGAATGGAGGTATGTGTCTCTGCTAAAAACCAAGTATCATTTGTCTGATGCTCAAGGGTTGCCCTATAAGCCCCACAAATCAGCTGAAGGACTGCTAGGAATTTGGTGCATTTTAAGACCTGACTTACCACAACAGCTTATCAGTTGCAGTGCAAGGGATTGGGTATGAAAGTAGTTTACAAGACCAGAAATGCCATCTACCCTCTAGACAGCTGCTCTTTTTGTTTCCCTTTTTACATTTCTTGCTTCAGTACACTATAGAGAAAGTTACAGGAAAATACCCTCTCTCATCAGCCAGTAAAATTTCCAAGTGAACAGTTCTCTACTTTTTTTAACTGAACAATCATGTTTTTAAGCTTGATATAATTCATGCAAAACAAATGGGAAACAAGATATTCTGCTGGAGCCTTTGGAGCATGTTTTGAGCAGTGGTTTACTAGAAAGATTGTCAAATTCAGTTATTTCTATTCTTTTAGAAAAATACAAACACTACCTCTTTTTGAAGCAGAGATCACATTACCTTCTCTCAAATATGACTCTGCCATATGCCCTGTGGGGGAGATGGTATTAAGAAATCAGAAGAAGGACAGAGAAGGAAATCACTTAGATTGGGTCAGGTCAGGCCTATTGGCTGCAATTAGCTTGTGTAAACACACATAGTATCCAGTTTATTAAAGACTCCCATGCACATACAGTCTGTTGGTCACAGGAAGGATACCAGGTTCAGGGAGGTTACCTTGAGCAAAACTGTGCAACATCCGTATTGCTCAGTAATTACAGTTAGTCCTGGCGTGTATAGGGAAACGCTGGAATGACCGTGTCAGGCTAAGCCAGGAGTCTGCCCTGAGCAGCCCTGTGTCTCACAACTAGCAGGAACAAATATTTAGGGGAAGTACATCAAATCAGAATATGCAGAACATGATCTTTTCCCTGATCATTCTTCCCAGATCCAGTACTTCAAGGAACTTCCTGAGAAAGCACTTGCATCTAAGCAGTCATGTTGAGCAGCTGCCTCTGAACTTCGCGTGCACAAAGTTGCTTTTGAACTCAGCTGCACTTTTGGCCACCTCAGTGTTCTGAAGTGACAAGTTCCACACTGTAATCACACAGTGAAATTACACAGTGTGGAAAGTACTTTGCTTTGAAATATGATGTCCAGCTGAGTACAAAGGCTTTCTTTACATTAAGCTGTATGTTAAAACAGTAAAAATGAACAAATTAAAGGTCTACTATGATATACCACTATAGGATTGATCTCCAAGTGTGTTAATGCTGTTAGTTGACTTGCAGGTGTAAATCACATATTAAAGTGGCAGCGCTGTTCTTATTTCCAAACGCCTTCTGGAGTATATTAATGAAATGCTGTGTTTGAGCTGCAGTGTGGGCAACCAGAGGCTTCTGGTTCCTTTGGGAATTCAGTTATAGCATGAAATTAATCTCTTTCAGCTACTCAGGTTGAGCAGGTGAAAAGTGAAAATAATTATCAAGGCTCTGTGGCCCCTAGTAATTGTGTGAAACTTCTGAATATGCCTGCACTGTAGCTTGCTGACATAGCTTGCAATTGTCTGAAATGAGACAGTGCTTAAAATAAAGAACAGCACTTCTTTCCTCTTAAATGGCTGGAAAGCTGCAAAAAACAGGTAGTCTATCACATGCCTTTAAAAAGCTACTCATTTTCAATGCAAGTATTGAGTGAATTGCTTATTCAACATATCCAGTGTCCTCCTGACATATAGCTGGGAATGCCAGTAATTAGGCTCAGTGCAGTGGCTTGTCTCTTTAGATGAAATACCAAGAACTGATTTTACTGGTATTGCCTACACTACCAAGAAAGAATCTAACCTAGAGAATTGACACCAAACCTTAATTGATACCTTTTACTGGTATTGCCTACACTATCAAGAAAGAATCTAACCTAGAGAATTGACACCAAACCTTAAATGGAAGTCACTCATATTTTTTTTTTTTTGGCTGAATACCAAGGATGGCTAAATAAAAGCTCAGGACTTACTTTCATTGCTTGGTAAAATTGTTAATAATCTAGTGCTTAACCCTTCTCACTCATTAAGGAATCAGAATACTTTCCAGAAAAGTCAGGAACTGATTCTGCTCTTATTTTCAGTTAGTCTTGTTTTTTTTTTTTCATTTTCATTTTAAAATGATCAGTACAAATGGGAAACTTAAAGATTGTCAGGAGGGAGAAGGGCTGTTAAAGAACCACCTGTCCTTACTCAACAAATATATAAGAAAGTAATGAAAAAATCTTAGCATATATATTCTGGTATTGAGTTTTACAGGGTTTGAAGCTTACAATGAGCTTTGTTCCAGATTAGGCTTTATCATTCTTTTGTTGCTACATCAACAACACCAAAAACTACTAGAGCCAGTAAAGAGCCACTTGGTATACTCACCTGAATGGACTCTGGAGTCCACAGTTAGAGGCTCACACTCCTGCCTGGGAGAGTGGGTTGTCTTGGAATAAAGACAAGACAAATCTGCCTCTGAGACCTGAACTCCTTGGCTTCCATGAAAGTATGATTAACAGCCACTAGGACAGCTTGGTATCCAAAATCCAGGAGTTTTAAGTCTTGCATTTCTAACCAGGTTACAGACAGGGAAGAATGCTTGAAGCACTGGTTTCAGGCCCAGAGGAGAGACAGGATTTCAGATCATCCTGCAGTCAGCTGGATTAGGTTTGATTCAGTCTCTGCACATCTTGTGCTGAATACCTAATTTTGCACTTTTTGCAGCAAGACCTTGGCTTTAGGAAATCCACATAGAGTTTGGCAATACCCCAATTAAATGTGAAATTGAGATCCAGATGGTGTTCATGGAGAGATGCTGAGTGTTCCCAATTATGTTGGATCTGGACGTTCTTACATGTTTTAGAGGAGTCACACAGAAAGGTGTGTTGCAAATTGATGTTCCTAGGGCACTGGAGGGAAATACTGGACACTGGAAGGAAATGCTGAGTGATTTGGAAGACGAAGTTGCATCCCACTGCCATCTCCAGTGAGGAATCTTGGTTGCATTTAGTCTGAGAACACCAGGCATTCTCAAGCATTCAGGTCATAAAATAACATGGCTTTTTGTACAAAATCACAGAAACAATGGGTCTGCTGCCACTGACTGGTGACTGGTGACATTGATTCAAGGTCAGAATCTTGTTATCATCGCTAGAGGTAAGCCCAAAGTATTTACAGGCATGAAATGTCCTTGCTCTGATTGAGACTTGATAACTTGTCTAGCTGAGAATGGAGAAATACCTCTTTTCTTGTGAAGAGGCTTGTATTATCAGTCTTGCAAACATGTGGATGGATTGGTTAAAGTTGCTGCATTCCCCATGAAATTGGGAAGCATGTTAAGCATGTTAATACAAATGATTCAGCAAGTACGTTTGTGTATACAGTGAAGTAGGTATATCAATCATAGATGTGCCTAATTGAAGGTCTCAAGGTTTTGCTTTTCTTATGTTGTTTGTGTAGATGCAGTTTGATATGGAGCAGATTTGATTCATGAGGATGCTGATATTTAGAAGGACTGGCTGTCAGTCAATATTGATTCTGGAAATCTACTGGTGCTGGAATGAATTTGACATAATAAAAGTTCTAAGTGTATACCTGTCACTACTCATTTGTCCTTCCTGGCCATTTTTATAGGTGTGACACTGGCATCTGAAATGAAAAAAAAAGCATGTTAATAGTTCAGAGGTGAAAACAACAGTTGATGTAGAGGATGTGGTAAAAAAAAAATTAATGGGGCAACCTTCTATTTTCCAAGTAATTTCAATGAAAGTACATTGACATACCATCTATTCACTGAACAAGGTAACCCAAAAGTGTGAAAAACCCTATTAAACTGGATGGAAGGACAGAAAGACATGCTTCAGCTACTGTATTTAAACCAGATTGTGACTATTCTATTCCTACAGAACGATCCGTGATTTTACCATGTGTCATGCAGGCAGAGCATAAATTCAGCATGCTGTGGGCAAGAACTGTAAGGACTTCATGTGCACTCACATCTGCCCCAGTACATCTTTCTCATGCACTTGGTTTATACTGTCATCAGATTTGAGTTTAGAGAGGATGTTGGGGTTTTTTTCCCCTACTGCAACATGGGGTCTTGTTCTCCCTATGATTTCTCCAGGTATTTCCTGCGCAATAATTTCTCTCCTTCTTGTGGATTCCAATGTTCTGTACTTTGTGGCATGCCCATGACACACCTTTCGAGATGTTTAATAATTGAAACATTTACCTTATTGAGCAGATGAGATATTCTGTCATTTCAGAGTAGACCCTCTTGGCTTTCGTTCTGTGAGACTCTGAAAGACACAAGGGATTGAATATGCACAGGACAAGTGTTTGAGAACTTGTCATGTCATTCCTGTATTTTCACCCTATGTATTGTTATTGAGAACAATAATATTGACAGACCACTTTTAAGTAAAGACATTTCCTTTTCTTATGAAAATACCATATATGTTTCTACAGAGTATTTATAGAGATGTTTTCAGAAAGGAGTGTGTTACTGTGTTTTTCAGGAAACCACCATTTATGAGCAACTGGACTTCTCTGTTCAATATGTCATTCAATATATCTAACCTTGGGTCCAGATTCTATGATCTGATTTTGATCAACTGGATAACAGTAGCATAATTAAGTAAAGGGATATGACCAACTAGATTCAGCCTGAACTTTAGTCTTGAAATAATCTTGCTGTTTCTTGACAGATTGACAAGGACATGACAGGAAAAGAAAATGGAGCTGGAAAGGAAGTTAGATTATTTATTAAATATTTAGTGTGGCTGTGCTTGAGGTATAGTAATTCTTCTTGCTGTTCATTCTGGTCTGTCTGCCTCTTACTGTTCTGGAGGTCACTGCCAACTGAGGTGTTTGCCTGACTGCTCTTTAAATATCTGGAATGATTTGGCTAAATGAAGCACACACGCTCACACTGTCAAATCCAGGTTATAGTAATTTCATACTTTCTCTACCAGACATGCTGGTTTAGGAGTTCCTCACCCTGAGTACAAAAGGATTACTTCTGACCCAGAGGAATTGCCTGGCCCAGTTTCTAGCACACCCCCAGAAGTTCTCGGTACTGTGGTGAGGGACCAAGTATCTGAAGATCAGAAGAGAGAAGTAGGACCTTCCTGGAACAGGACTGCCTCTTACAGAAGGACACAGGCAGCCCAAGGACAGGTCTGGCGTCCCATGGGTGTGGTTTCCACCTGCCAAAGGGCTGATGATCTTTCCATAGTCCTCTCTCTTTCCCATCTCCATTCTGCAGTTCATCAGCACTCTTTTAATGTGCTGATGCAGCTTTTTCTGTGGATGCTGTGCATGCTAGACCATAAGATATATCAGGCATTTAATAATGTCTCTTTGTGGCATGTTTTTAACTTGGATCCATTTTTAATCTGGATCATTCTACTGATATGGTTTAGAGCATGACAAGCTAAGGAGTTGCCTCAGCAAAACATTGGAAAGAGTGCAGGAAATAATTCCTGGAGTCCAGAAAGGAGGAACAAGGAGAGGAAAACTCTTTTAAATTGGCTTTGCAGCAGAAGGAAAAAACTATAGGATTCCAACCATCTCCTACAGAAAAAGCAGTAAGATTTTGTTTCTATGAGAACTACCTGAGAGAGGCTTCTCTCTTCAACTGGCACAGCTGAGCAAGCTGCAGGTTTCTGTGGAGCATGGGGATGAGGGACCAGCTGGGTCTGGAAGATGTGACTTGCCTAACCACTCCAAAGACACAGCCACCACAACAAACCCAACTTTTCTCTGTAGCAGACTGTCGCTGTTGAACCGATAGCAGAGCGAAGGGACATGAATAGTGAAAGAATGCTGAATGAATTTATTTAATTAATAACAGATTTATATACACGTGAGAGGGTTATTCTTGGTTAACAATCATCCACCCCCTGGGATTGATTGGGCCCAGGCATCTGACTGCCTGTTTCCAAAAGCCACTCTCAGTAACATGGAACTTATCTTATATTTAGTAAACTTTAGTAGAAGAAGGAAAAAATTCCCATGGGAAAGAGTCTGTGCTGTCACAGCAGACTACATCTATAATGTGTCTTCACTGATATAGCTGATATTGGTATATGCAAAACTCTTATAAGCCTGAAGGAGATTTGGCCTTTTCATGCAGCTTCTTATACTGCTCAGACAAGCACAAAGTCTCAAAGGATCTGTATATATTGTTGTGTTAGAGAGGAGTCCTGAGGTAGTAGAGCTGTAACACAGCACCCTTGCCTGCATGATGGGCCAAAGACAAGGCTGAATGTGTAGGAAGAAGCAGCAGTGTTGGTATTACAAACCTTTTAACGACAATTTCTATCAAGAAAAAAAATGCTTCTCCACATCTTAGCTATTGTAAAATGCAGGCTTGGCAGAATTTTTTATCTTGGCTCTAGTATGTCAAATTTATTGGTTTGATTCAGCACCATCTTGAAATTTTATGTCCTGGGTGTTTTGCTGCTATTTTTATTTTGTTTTCAAACAAAGGAGGTCAAACTAAATGATCAGAATGTTGCTTTCTGTGGTTGGAGTATATGAAAGATTAATTCACTCTTATTCATGTTCTCCTTTATAGTTATAAGGCATAAACTAGTTACCATAGCAAACCTTATTAAAAGAGGAACGGTTCTCAGAAGTGGTCTTGTTTAGCTATCCTTAGTGGTCTTTCCTGTTAGCTGTCTGTTCTACAACTTTCAGTTGTAAATCGAATACAGCATTAAAACTATCTGATATTAACATAAATATATTTTGGACAAAGTAGATAATGTTATACTATGTACCAGATCAAAAGTATGTGTAAGCTGTGGAGCCAAAAGCATCTCTCAGGTGCTGGAATTTTAATGGTTTTGAAAGTTTCTGCTCAAATTCCAGATAGTCTTAAGTTCTTCAGACTCCAAAGGCAGCCATTTGAAACCAAACCCATCTGGCAATTGTTTTAGTCAAGTGTGTCAAAACAGCCCTTACCAATGGAGGGTGCATGGAAATTCATATCTAGTAGATGAACTTCAGGTTTTGACTTTGACCCTTCATATTTCTAAAGCCCTGAAGTTTTCAAACCACTCAAGAATAACAGTTTGCAGTAAAATTTTTTGGTTTGGCCCTTTCAGAAAGAGAGTGCCACGTAGCTATCACATGAGTCTATGAAAAGGTGATTATTTAGAGTACTAAATGGTGTCTAATTAGATCACATAGTATTTGAAGGGTGTCTCTGTAGAAGAGAATTTAAGCCCCAATGATCATAGTAATTATTGAGGAGTTGTGTCTGGGGACAGATGAGCTATAGACTCTGTCATTGCTTTGTTGTGTGACACACAGCTGGTCACTGCACTGTGCTATGTGTCAGTCTCTGTCTCTCCAAAGCAGGCAGGAGGATGCTGATCTTGGTAAAGCTATTTAAGAAAATAGGAAGATATTAATACTTATTTATGGAATGTCCTATTTATGCAATCTGGTGCAGGTCAAATTTGGAACAAAATCTTCAGTCTGTCAAGGGGAAATGTACCTGCAAAAACTGCTACAGAAGAACTGCAAGACCAGAACAACAACCTGAGCAGAAAGCTTCATACATACACTGCATACAGGTTCCTGTTAGCTGTTCAGGTTGTGGTAAGGTGATACCTTTCTGCCTGAAAATGACTTGATTTTTACCTCTCAATTTTTTGGCACTTGTGTGGCAGTCACTTTGGAAGGGGCACCTGTCATTTCCTCCAGCAGTCTGCAAGCCAGAGCTTGTTTTCGCAGTCATCTGGTAGATGCTCCCAGCATGAGCAGTGTGTCACCTTCTGTAAAAGAGAAGGCAGGGAGGGAAGGAAAGAGAGACAAAGACAGAATAATCAATTAACAAAGCAAAAGGCTAAAGGCAGAGAAAAATTAAGGAAAAGAGAACAAGGGGTTCCGTAAAAAAGAAACAGGTGAAGAAAAGAGTAAGATTAATGGAGGGAGGTTAGTGATTCCTGTTATGCATTTAAAAAGGCAAAGCATGCCTGTTCACAAGGCCTTGTGCTTTTTGCTCTTGTGGAATACTGGCAGGTGGAGTTAGGCAATGAGGTCTATTCCCAAGAAAGTTGCCCCCAAGAGTGCTGAGATTCTTCTAGCTTAATCACTGCAAACATCACACCACACAACTAATGAAACAGCAGTGCCATTGCAGCTGCCAGGGCAGCAGCAGCTCACTCTGCTCAGGAAGTCCCCCACCTCTGATCTGGTACACGGTGGTGTAAGTGGGGGAGAAATGTGGTCCAGCCTAGTCTGGAGCAGGGATAGGGATTGGTCTGCCAAGGCAACTGAGAAGCCTTTAAGGAGATAGAAGAGCAGGTTTCTCTGAACAATTATGGGCCATTCTTCATGGGACCATTTTAGCTCAGCTCCTAACAACATGATTTAGCTGGTTTCTGATTTTTACCACTGTAAAGCTTGTGTGAGTTGCTGGCTGTCAAAACTCTGGCTAGAAGTAGGATAAAGTCTATCAGTCTATCAGCTTTAGGAAAGCACAGGACACTGAACGAAACTTCTTTCCTGAGCTTTTTAAAAGTGCCTCATATCCATTTAGTCATAGCCATTCTAAGAAATATAACCCACAGTCCTGAAAGTGCCTTCCTCTTTCCAAACAGAATAATCATATTTTTTCCAATGGACTGTTTTGAGACACTTTGCAGAAGACAACCAAGACAAAACATATTTACAGTTAGTTTTAATTCCTTAAAAAAACACAGAAAGTTGTTTTACAATAAAAGATTGTGGGTTTCATATGCTCTTCCACATACAGATCTTTGCTGTACTATAGTATTATAAAAGCTACTGATTGCATGTAAGGTGTTGTAGTAGAGGAAGGTGGGTGTCTGGAAGTGAGGAAGGATCCTGATTGTCTAACCAGGAAGCAAACATGTATGTTTGGTTTTGTTTGCCAGGAATCATAACATCTCTAAGCCCCTGGATATGCCTGTGAGCACACATGGCCCCGCAGCCACCCATTGGGCATGTCAGGGGAAATAGTGAATGTGAGACAAAGGCAGCAGGTTGAAGTGGGACAGTAAAGCAGGGGAGGTTATAATAATCATTTGGCTGCATAAATTATGAAGTTCAGAAAATTTTTTTTCTTATGTAAGGGTCTCATCTTCTGGAGGGACAGTGCCAGCACACATCTACCAGGCCATCTTTGTCCTCTTATTCACGGCATGCCGTACTATTGTGTTCCCCTTTCTAGAAACCAGGTCGTGTTCCACCATGAGGAAATGGATGCTGCGTAGCAGGAACCATTTAACCTGAAGAGAGATGGGCTCAGAACCACAGGCAGCATGGGGAGGGCACCATCCGATGACTGTGCGAAGAGGACACTCATTGCCTGTGTGTTCCTGGCTGTCGCTGCAGGGAGACTGTTGCAGTAGCTGGAAAGGGCCTGAGGAGGGTGAGAGTGAGCTCAAAATACCTCGTTACAGACCTGGCTGGGCTGATTAGTTAATATCTGGAGAAAGATATTTTAATGAGATGTTGAGCTTGCATGGATAGGAAGCTTTTCTCTTGGAGGATCTTGAAGAGCTGTGTAGCTGGCAGCCTTCTGGTCCTGACAGCTGTCTGGGTCCCAGCAGCATTCCTTCTGCCACTACGAGGAAATTTCAAGGGTACTGTGTAGCCTCCTGCTATTTTATGCTGAGAAGTAGCCCCTGCAGGCATCAAAGTAGAAGTTACAGCTCTGAAAAATAAAGGACAGGATATTAATGTCTCCTTCCTAAGTGTAAGCAGGGACTCTATCAGGTGACTGCAATATGAACAAGGATTCCCAAGGACTGTTCCAGCTGGGCGCTTTAAACAGTCTGTGGAGGCTAAGTCACACAGGAGGAACTGAGGGTGGTTCAAGGTCCTGCTTGACATGCTGAGGCAGTCATCTGCAGCTCAGGATAGACTGTACACAGCTGAAGCCATACAGACATGTGTCAAGTCCAGAAAGACACTGTCCTCGGGAGGAAGGTGTTGGCAAAAGAAGTGGCAGAAAGGAAAATCACAGACAACTGGTCCATCAGGCTCCCTCAGGCAAGAGAGGCCCTTCAGAGAGTGATGCACTTATGACATTTACTTCAGATTTTATATTAAATCCCATAATATCTGGTCTTTGTCATAAAACTTTACGTGACAGCCTGTGCTTAAGGAAATCTTTTATCTTCATCATCTCTAAAGATAGCCTCCACCTTTTAGAAGAAGCAAAAAACCCTAAAAGAAATCCTAAAACTACCAATGTAAAAAAGCAAAATAAAAACAGATCTCATGATATACCTGGTGGCCATCATTTATGTCAGTGTTGTGGCTATCAACCTATTCCTTATGTGAACTTTGTCTTCAGCACAGAAGTTTCAAAGTTGCCTCCTCCCCTGTTGCCACTGAGGAAAAGAGACCTTTGCAAATCCTCTCTGTAGTTATGAACTGCAAACTGAGCATGTTTGAATTAAGGGAAGTATTCCTCATAATGAATTACCATGGCACATTTGTGCTTGTTCATCGTGTCGCTTGATGAATGTGTTTTACATAGGTTTTACATAAAATAGCAGAAGACATAGAGGGGCCTTGGGCAGCACCTTCTCCACACATCCATAGATGAGATGGGCTGCTTCTGCTCTAAGATCCCCAACAGTGGACTTCAATGTGCTTAGATGCTCCCACTTAGATGCTCTCTTTATTGCAAACCCATGAATGAAGCCAATGGTTCAAGTGTGGACTTAATCCTAGCCAGATAATGAGATGTCCTGCATTTTCAGGGCAGGCACTAATTTGTAGTTGTTGTCCAGATCCCTTGCAGAAAGGGAGCCCAGGACTGTGACTGTCTTCTGCTGGATTGTAGGTAATGGTGATCTCATGTTCTACTGTACATGGTCTCTGGTCCTTCTTCCCACAAAACATGCATTTCTTGTGCCCCATATCATGTTTTCCATGAGTATCTCCAAAAGCTAGGCTTTTCCTTGATACAAAGGAAAAACTCACCAACCAACACCTATACATTAAATAACTCGCTAAAGATAAATAGTTCATTTTATATGTCATTTTATCATTTATTACTTAAGTGCTTCTTAATCTAATTTTCCCATTTCATATTTTTCCTGCAGTGTAAAGTTTGGGACTCATTCTTTAGTTTTGGTCTCTGTTAATAGAATTAGACACCTGCCAAAGTGACACAAATCAATCAAATAGGTACCAGCATCAAGGGATTTACTGGGCAAAGGAATCCTTAAGCTATACATAAAAACATAAAATGGCTGATCTGGTAAATTATACGCTGACTTGAGGGGAAACAGTAGAAAACTCTTTAGAGACCTGAGAATGGCTAAGCATGAATTATGCTGGTATATGTCCACATTACTCTTTTATTGAGAAAGATAAGGATAAAACAGGAAAATCAATCATATTCAAGCAATCCACAACTACTAAATACAACTTCAACTGCATTAGGGAAGTATTTTTATCCATTTAGGTAGACAAATACTTTGTCTTGGTCATAAACAAAATAAAATGTGTGTTTTTATCACTGGTCAGTTTAAGCTTTGCTGCAAATATAATGGAACAAAATGGCACAATAGCCTAAGGCTGCACATTTTGTCTGAGGAGCCAATACTTTCTTTTCTTTGTGCCTGAGTGAATATTTACCTTGGGAGGAAAATGTTCTTTTACCTGGAAACAAAATATTTCTCAGTGTTTTGGCTTTGATTTTAGTGCTGAACATATTTGTAGGAAGAATGCAGTTAAAGAACTGTTCTGGAAACAAAACTAAAGTCTAACCTTTGAAAGTTTAGTGATGTGAAATGCAAAAATCTAAATCTGTAGAATCTATGCTTCTTTGTAGCTGAGGTGTTTTCTACCAGAATTTTTAATGAAAACAACCCCTGAATCTGACCACTTGAAAAACATATCATGCAAACTTACTCTAGTTATGGAATTTAATCTATTTCTAGAGGGACCTGTGCTATATTATTCCACAGTTCACCAGGATTCTGCCTCTTATTCAAGTTCTTGCTCACTGAACCAAAGAAATCTAGGTTTGCCTCAAACTAATTAAGCTTGTGAGGATTTACAAACATCAGTCAAAATCTTGCCAGCAAAATATTCAATGGGATACAGTGCAGAAGCTCAAACCTCTCCCTGCAAATTGAACAGCTTTCCTTGGATCTCCAGCTAGGAGTATGAGGCTTAGGGGATATCTTTGATTTAAATAGGGATTTTCAGAGCACAAAATGGAAACAAAATGCTTAGGGACCAAAATGTTTTACAAACTTTTCCTAGTAGGCCGTGCTGAATGTCTGAAAGCACTAACGGCTGAATAGATGAACAATTTACAGATGGAAAGCTGAATTGCCTTCACCTGGACTGTTTATGCACTCCTGACTTGGTGCCATGGTAAAGCAAAACATATTAAACTAAACTAAATATATAGGGTTTATTCCTTAGTTGCAATGAGTCAGAAGAATGCAGATGGTTAGTTAAAATCTTTCTGATGATGAGTCAGCTTCTCAGACCACAGTAACTCAGTTGTTTGCAGTTAACTTTAATGCTTGTTGTGGTCTGATTGTACCCTTGCTAAACAACAAAACTCCAACAGTCTTAACTTTCCATTCCCTGAGCTATAATATTGCACCTGGCACCACACACACAACACCTGGTTGTAACACAGGCCAAGAATGTTCTTCAGAGCCTACACATCATACCATCATCTCCATTCTCATGTTCTTTCTTGAATCTTGAGTGAGGTGGGAGGGTTTCAGTCTGGCAAATCTGTGTATTTTTATATCGACACTGCGTCAGCCTGAAAAGCTGTGAACATGATTAAGGATTAGTGACCCACTGAGCACTGAACATGCTTGTGTTTGTGGAACTGGCTCCTCTCTCTGAGTCTGTACAGCGTTCACCAGCAGATGCCTTGTGCTGCTAAATGTCACGCAGCCTCGGAGAGGAGAGCCAGTTCCATGAACGCAAGCATGGCCAGCCCATCTGTTACAGCATTCAGGCTCTTTGGGTTAAATCTGCTTCCTTCATGTAACTCGTGCTTCTGCTGGGTACAGTTCTCATTAATGGATCCCTAAATTAATAAAACTCAGACTGGCTCTGTTAGGAAGAAAATATGTACTGAGCTGCAATTTTTTAAAACCAGATTATTGTTGAAACTGGTGTTGAACTGTTTCTGCATGCTCCACCTCTCACATGATGTGCTGAGGGCTAAGAGATGCTCAGAGAATGATGGAGAGCAGGTTCCAGAGGGTGAACCCACTCCTGCTCAAGATGAAACCCGCATGTTGTGATGTAGGGCCTCTGGAAGCCTTGCACCTTACCAGAGAGGCATCTGGAACTGGGTTGGGACAGGCTAGGATATTAGATGACTGTATTCAGAGAAGTGAATTGAACTGAAGACACTTCTGTTGTCTTTAGAAGAATGTGATGGCATTATGATTGTTTTTAGTGGTAGGTTCTGTAGGAGATATGGGTTATGTCAGAAGCTGTGGCAATTACTTAAGCCATGGTATTCAATGGTGTGTGCCATCAGACACTCCACTTTCCAGGGGGGAGAGTTCCCTAGCTCTCAGAATGAGCAGGGAAGAACCCAGCCCAGGTTTGTTCAGAAAGGGGAAAGGGTCAGAGGCAAAGGGTCTGGATCAGAGATGATAATTTTCTTCCAGAGAGAAGGAAAAGGAGTTTCAGAGGAAATTATGGATCCAAGGTGGCAGGAAAACTTTCACAAATACAGACCAATATGTGTGATTTTCTGCATGATTTTCTTCAACATTTGCCTTGAGTTGAGCTAGCAGCCATCCAATACAGGACTCAACTTTCCATCAAACCCAATACTTTTTAGTAAAGCCACTGCAATTGCTGAAAGTCACCATGGAGGGGTGAAGGATGTCACTGTCATGATGCTACTGAAGATCCCAGTCTGTTCTGATGAGCGGTGTTACATTCCCACCATAAATAAATGTAGTTGTGATGAACTACAAGATTCTAGAATATATATTTACAAGGAATTTGGCTTTCCCCTTAACAAATTCTTCTTCCAGACACATATGCTGCTGCATTTGCACCTATTCTATCTTTAGTTATACCTACACTTGAACAGATAGTGAGCTATAAATTTTGGATTTAGAAGGACAGGTGATCTCATTCTGACAATATTGCCAGCTCCTCCCTCCATCAAGAATCACAGAATGGGTCAGGTTGGGAGGTATCACAGGGGGTAATCTCCCTGCTCAAGCAGGATCATTCTAGAGCACATTGCACAGAATTATGTCCAGCTACTTCTTAAATATCTCCATCAAGGAAGACTCCACAACCTCTGTGAAAATCTGTTCTACTGTGTGATCACCCACACAGTGAAGAAGTTCTTCTATATATTCAGGCAGAAATTCCTGGACTTCAGTTTGTGCTCAAGGACAAGGAAGAAATAAGAGTTGGGAGTGATTTTTTCTTTCTGGAGGTAGTCTGGGAATGGCAAAGGAGAAATATGAAGAAGAAATTTTATTTTAGAATATATTTTCAAATGATGCTGAGGGATATCCTCTCTTCAAAAACGGAGATATTTAGAGAACTTTATAAAACGGGCTGTTCCAAAACTGATGGGAAGAACATAAAACAAGTAATTGTATCTCATGACATGCCTTTCTTACATCTACTGCGTTTTTTATTCACCAAACCTTGTATCTAACGATGTTTCTATTGCACTTTTCAATACTTCTTTACATATAGGTCATCTCTGTTAGCTATTAATTGTGCTCAGCACCAATTACTTTCCCAGTCAATAGTTGTAAAAAGTAATATAGTAGCCCTACACCTGCTTAAGTGCTTCCTGCACAAAGGTTATCCAATTCAGTTCCTACTAAAGTCATTGTTATAGCTTTTTATTGGAATTTGATCAAACTTTTAATTTTATAGACTTTTTTGAACACTGAGGCTATTCTGTATCAGGCAGAAGCAACACAGGGACCTCACAAAATTGTATTGTTATTGATGAATAATACTGAAAGATTGCTTGCTAATTGCCATTAGTTATTCAAGTAGTTTTAGCAGCCAATGACATACTATTAATCCTACTTTAAATCTAAAGATAATTCTCTTCACAGTATCTTCTTTAATCTCTTTCGTTGTACTGTAAGGTCTATTTGCCATATTTTAAATGAGCTATTTTTTATCCTGTCTGAAGTATTGAAAAAAATTGCCGTCTTAGTATTTCTTCAAAATAGCAAATTTCGAGTAAGTCACAGCATTTTATCTTCTGAAAATAAAAATGCAACACCTCTAACCTTTGTTAGGACACAGTGGTTTATTCATTGCATTGTTTTTCATTCTATTTTTTTGAGGGAGATGAAAGGTAAGGTTTGTGTTTGTTTGGTCTCAAAAATAGACAGGAAGATGACCAACTCTTGACAGAATGATCTCAGCAGATAAATAACTTTTGTTTGTGTATACATAGATATGAACAAAAAGGACAAAATAGATGTCTGCAAAGAGATTTGAAGTTGATTTAGTGAGGAGTCCTGTGGGATGCTTGCAAGTGCTTTATTTTGAGCATTAATTATTTTACCAAGGTCAACATCATGATTAATGCTGTGTGATTAGCAGCAGAGATAACTGTGAGCAGAGTAGTTCACCCACTACTGGCTGGTGGCCATTGACAAGCCCTGTGGAAAAGGCAGCGTTCCGGGAGGTCTCTGAATGAGCAGTCAGCAACTTCCAGAGTAAGACAGGAGTTGTGCTTCTTGAGCCTAACATGTGGCAGGGGCAAGGACAGAGGGCTGGGGGCAGTATGATAATGTCAAGTGCTGGGGGTTCATGTGTGGCAGGGTTTTAGGCAACAAGTCCTTGCTTAACTTGTTAAGCAAGGACTTATTCTGTTGCTAGCAATATTCTGTTGCTTATCTCACAGTTATAGCTCCATGAAGCTAAGCAGACACTGTCTTAACCACAATGTCTTTTATATATCTTTTTCCCCCCAGAGTACTTCTTGAAATTTATTCTTTTGTACAGTAGATCACTTTATTACAGAAATGGAAGAGATAGTTTCATCTATTTCATCTCTTTCAATTTTAAGTTCAGACATGTAAAGGGAGAATTGGGAGACCAAGACTTTTCAAAGTCATGCGGTCTACCACTGTTTAAGGAAGGAAAACTTAAGTTCCATGCTATCGTCTGGGATTTCAGTTGGGATTGTTGAAGTGGGCTGAAATTATCTATGTAATCTATAGCAAAACAAAAAGATTTTGTCAAAAGAAAATGAAGGGTCATTGTGGGGTTTTCTTGTTGCTGTTAAAAAGAAAGTGGGGAGGCTGTGACTATAATAATAATAAAGCATTTCCTTAAAAGAATCAAACATTCCTGTTGATAGCAGAGATAGTGTCTCTAATTACAAATAAAAAATATAATTAAATACATATCTATTATATAATTAAAATATATGCAGTGGTTTAATTTGTTGTGCCTTATTTTTCTGCCTCATTTTTTGGCAGTTCAATGTAAATAAAGGGGTAGAGACTGCTGATGAGCAAGGTGGAAGAAGTGCCATAATAATGCTATTTACCCTGTGCAGAATGTGTGTGCCAATGCTTTAAAAAGGTGATTTTAGTTTTGGGGAGAGAAATCAGTTTTCTGTTAATTTCGTACACAAAAAGAGGTTACCTGTGCTTTGGATTTATTAAATTAAATTTACTCATAGTCTCAACTCCAGGTAGAGACAGATAAACACTGTCATATTGCTCTTCTATTTTCCCTGATTATTCACAAGGTTAACTCATGTTTTTAAATACTGTTTTAAAGCCCTTTTCTCTGTGTTTGTATTGGATTTGTGTGGTAGGGAGGTTTTGGTAATGGGGAGCTACAGGGTGACTATTGTGAGAAACTGCCAGGAGCTTCCCCATGTCCCACAGAGCCAATTCCAGTTGGCTCCAATATGTATCCACTGCCAGCCAAGACTGAACCCAACAGTGACAGTGGTAGCACCTCTGGGATAATGTATTTAATGTTGTGAGGTGGCAGCTATGAAAGAGGAGTGAGAATATGTGAGAGGAACACCTCTGCAGTCACCAAGGTCAGGGGAGGTGGTTTAAGATTGGTTTTATTTCTCATCACCCTACTCTGACTTTTGGTTGGGAATAAATTAAATTAATTTGCCCAAGTCCAGTCTGTTTTGCCCAGGTTGTTAGGGGAAAGTGCTGAGTCATTATGATTGGAGAAATGTTAAGAGTTTCTATCCAGATTTTCTTGTCCCAGTCAATACTTGACTCATAGTTTGTTTAATTTTTCTGGTTTTGAGCATGACATAACCATGCTCAAATCTCTTTAGCACGTTATTGAGGTCTCTGGGCTGAATCTTTGGGAATTAAATCACTCTCTTATTCTGTTTGCACTAAAATTTCATTTATAAGGTATATTTATAAAATCTGCTGGCATAAGCTTTTTTTCCCTTTTGACCTTGTGCATCAGACTCATATTCTGTAATATAGATGCACATAAAGTATCCTTGCAGGAAACTGTAGAGAGCAATTCAGAGATCTAGTCCTCTGGTAACGGCTGATCTATGTGTAAGTGTCCTTGCTGGTATTGCCCTAAGCTCACAAAGGAACAGAAATTGATCATAGAAAATGATCAGATTACCAGGGGTTTGGAATAGACTTATCATGTGCTATTAACTATTCCACACCTCTGTCTCTGTTGCAGTTCTGTTAAAAAAGAAATGTTGCTGCCTCTGAATCACAGAATCCTAGAATCCTTGGATCATTGAATCATAGGATATTCTGAGTTGGAAGGGATCCACAAGGATCATCAAATTCCAGCTTCTGGCCCTGCACAGGCCCATTCCCAAGAATCACACTATATGCCTGAGAATATTGTCCAAATTCTTCTTGAACTCTCTCAGGTTTAGTGTTGTGACCACTTCCCTGGGGAGCCTGTTCCAGTGCCCAGCCACCCTCTGGGTGAAGAACCTTTTCCTGATATCCAAGCTAAATCTCCCCTGACACCACTTCAGGCCATTCCCTCAAGTCCTGTCACTGGTCACCACAGAGAAGAGATCAGTGCCTGCCCCTCTGCTTCCCCTGATGAGGAAGTTGTAGTCTGCTAAGAGATCTCTTCCAGACTGAACAAACCGAGTGACCTCAGGTGTTCCTTTTAAAGCTTCCCTTCTAGATCCTTCACCATCTTTGTAGACCTCCTTTGGATGCTTTCTAATATCTTGCTTATATGGCGATGGCCAAAAGTTGTGAGAGAAAACACTTGCCAAGAAATGAAACAAAGGATCACCATTAAGACAAAATATAAGCTGAAGAACACCATAGTTTTTTTCTGCTGTGAGTCCTAAAATTTGATTTACAAGCTTTAGCAGGGCGTAAGCCATTCAGATTTCTCACTGAGTGTCTAGAAAGGTATTGTATTATGAAACAGAAATTCATAAAATTCCAAAAGCAAGTAAAAAAGAAACATTGAATAGAAATTTAAATTCTCACATTTCTTCATACTTGTATAGTTTTAAAATGCACCCTTGAAAATTAGGAGTTACACGATCATTCTTTTGATTTTGAAATAAAATCGTTACCAAATTATCCACGGTAGATTTTTCCATATACAGTTCAAGCAACAAATTGAAACTACCTAAGTCCACAAAAAAAGGGAGAGATAAAAGCCAGATTTCTCACTCTCATGCTTTAGGAAGTGTTGGTAAGTAATATATGTTGTAGTTGATTCTATGTCAATATTTTCTTTGCAATTCATCAAATTGTGTGTAATGATGGTGAAAGGAGCCACCAGTTCCATATCTCTCTGCATGGAGGGAGGTTGCATACTGAGCACAGAATCACAGAATCACTTAGGTTGTAAAAGACCCTTAAGATCCTCAAGCCCAGCTGTTAACCCAGTGCTGCCAAGTCTCACTAGATCATGTCCCAAAGCGCCACATCTTCACATTTTTAAAATATCTCCAGAAATGGTGACTCAACCACTTTCCTAGGAAGCCTGTTCCAATGCTTGAGAACATTTTCCATGAAGAAAATCCTAGCATCCAATCTAAACCTTTCCTGGCATATATCAGCAGAACATGAGGATCTAAACTGAAATGCTAATGGTTACTCATTGCACCAGATGGCAGTTGGGAGAGCTAAATTATGGGATGAGATACTAGAATGGTTAACCTTAATTGACAAAAGCCTTGGTTGGTTCTATTATTCAAAATTCATCCTTCAAGAAATTAGTCTATAAACCAAATTTTTTCCTGACCCTTAACTTGTACAAGACACTTAGAATGTACAGGACTCTCCTGAGATAACCTGCCAAGCTTATTTGTCCCTCCAACAGATTTCCAACCTATTTTCTTTGCATTCACACTCCAAAGGCAATTTAATAGAAATATGTCAAGCATGAAGTAAAACAGTGGGTATATGAAGTCTAGGCCTCCAGGCCAAATAAGAGGGTGCTGGTTTTTAGTTGTTATTTGATAAAGAGTTTCTGTTGCCCTTGTATCACAACCTATACCTGGTTTTGAACATTTTGTTATTGCTGCACCTGCTTCATCTGTCCCTCATGTATGACATGTACCTCAATAGAAAGAGCCCAGGTTTCAAAAAGTTGAAAATTTCCTTGTGATTATTTCATAAAATAACATGAAAACTGCAGACAGAGGGAGTCTTTTGCTGATGCCCCACTATCCTGTGCAGGCTATACCAAAGCATTCATGAAAAC
This sequence comes from Orthonyx spaldingii, assembly GCA_013397795.1. Classification (NCBI taxonomy): domain Eukaryota; kingdom Metazoa; phylum Chordata; class Aves; order Passeriformes; family Orthonychidae; genus Orthonyx; species Orthonyx spaldingii. The sequence continues at coordinate 701,069 of VZTJ01002448.1, read as the reverse complement.
CATCCTCTGGCATTAGCCATAGGAAGCGCTACATAGAAAAAAATTAAGTTTTAAAATACTATAAAACAAAAGAGGTGTGAGCCCACACTCTCCACTCCCACCCAAGTCTTATTATCTCCCCTGGAGACCTCAGGGATCAGTATTTCTCTGATTTTAGGGTTCAAATTTGCACATAAAAGCAGTCTCAAACTGAATAAGTGGGGAGGGAAAGAGGAAAGCTCTTGTTTTAAGAAAATGGAAGCATTGAATCAGCAGGCTGCCAATAGTAACTAAAATATCCATTCCAATGAGATCACAACTCTTTGCTCACCTCTCTTCTTCCTCTCTAACCTATTGCTGTCTACAGGGGCTAACTCAAAGATGTTCCTGTCATTCGTCTTACCAGGGTTAACTAGGATCAGATCATGAGTAAAGATTCCCTTTTAAAGCTTACTTCTTTCATTGCAATGCTCTGTAATAATTTTTCTAGCCTCTGTTCACAGACTGAAACCTTCCCATCCCTTTGCTGCCTAGCATTGAAGAAACTCAAATAAATCTCCTTGGTATGCTCTGTGTTTGCAAAGATGCAGTCACTCACTGCCAGTGAGTGCCCACCATTTACACTCACCCCAGAGGTTACTGGCAATCCAGGTGCCCACAATACTTAAACCCAATCCCTAAGGCTGTTTTTGCTTCTTTCTTTTTCTACCCCTGTGAATTTTGCAGCATGTAGTTGGTGAGTGTGACCCTTTTGTGCTCCTTCAGAGTACACCATGAGCGTACAGGAGGACTGGTTTGTATCACAGCTGACTGACAGTCTGGGTACTGCCTCTGGGTAGGTCACCTCCAGGGTGCTGAGCTGCTTAGGATTGAGGGATCCAGTACCAGGCTCAACAGACCCTTATTCCTCTCTTGGAAGAAATTTTTTCGGCTAACAGACCCTTATTCCTCTCTTTACTTGGAAGAAATTTTTTTTTGAGCTGCAGGGACAAGGGTAGGTGCCTTTTAGGAAGGGCTGCCTTATTACCACACTCTTTCTTCAGATGGCAAAATTTGCCTCTGCAGTGATGGCAGCTGCAGTGGTGTCACAAAAAGTTGATGTCATGGGAGCTTGCTGCTCCCGTGGGATGCTGCTTTCATCTTGGTGCGTCACCAGCATTGGCTAGGAAGCTCCTTTAGCTGGGTCAAGTGACCTCAGTGCTGCAGGTGCTGGCTGAAGGTGACAATCAAAAATTCATCCAATTCTGAGTTGCAGAGGCACTGAATGGATCCTGTGACCTCTCCATAAGGTGGGCCGCCTAAAAGTCAAGACCTTAATGCTTCCCCTGCAGTGGAAGGGAAAGAGGATGCAATAAGGGTATTTATGGTGTTTAAGGTTCTGGAGTTCAGGCCATCCTAAGCCCACATAGCTAAGGTTTGTCTGTAGTGAGCTCTTGGCTTGAGCTATGTTAAATAATTATGCTGCTCTTGAGTCACCAAGTCAGGATTTCTCTCAGAGTCCCAGATCTCAGATCTACAGGATTTTTAACCCAAGCAGAGAAAATGTTCACTGAAGCATCTGAGTGGGGGCTTAGTGGTCCCGTGCCTTCCTACAGTGCATCAATAGATGGCAGCAGGCAGTTCCTCCAGGAGCAGTCTTCAAAGCAGCGGCAGCAGCATCCAGTGATGATCTTCCCTTGTAATGGTTTGAGATTTAAATCTGCCTGCAGACACTTTTTAGGATGCTGTCCCCATGAAAAGCAAAATGTGTTGGTTCTCAGGTAGGTGTATGTTGTTACTGTAGTATGAAAGCAGTAAATAAGTATTGGCCTCTAACTCTATAGTATTGTAAGAAGATTAAATATTTGGAACCCAAGAGATTTTGTGCTACATTCAGCTGCTTTCTTGGCAGTCTTTAGTGTTCACAAATCCCACTTCTTTCATTCCTTCTTGAGTCGGATAACTTCACAAAAGTCTGGCAAGGGGATATACCATTCTGAGAAGAGAAAATCACAGGTAGATTCCATGTATTTAAGAAGATAGAGAAATAACATGCCTTAAAGAAAGCTAGTGTGCTTCGTGGGCTTACATGCTCCCTTTCATTCTGAACATTTCAATTGCAAGTTTTACACAGAGGTTGTTTGTTAAACCACGTCAGTCTGTCTCAAGCAATGAGCAATAGCTGCAGGTTGTGTTAAAAATGAAGCTCAAGTTCCACATGGAAGAATACAGACCTAGATCAAGTGTTTAATCAAATCAATCCAATATTCACTAAAAAAAAAAAATATGGGAGCACTTTTGGTATGCCCAACACTCATAATGACATAGCACAGAGCTGATACTGCTCACTGACTGGGAAATGAATAACTGGAATTTTACTGTGGGTCCAAGTCAGAGCTGGCAAAAAGCTCTTTTGCTTGAGGGAGCTCTTGTGCTGCAAGGCATTATGCCCATAGTTTGAAGGTATAGCTTTGTTTAGTCCTTCTTAATGAATAGTTGCACTGCACTTCAAAATGGTTGTGTTGAAAATTACCTGTAGCGACTAGAGTGATGGAGGAGCGTTTTAATGTTCCATCTAGTGGATAGAATTGACCCCCTCTTGTGGTTTAATCCTTATGTAAGACTAAAAGGCTATGTAAGCTATCAAGTTTCTGGTTAATGACCAAGCTTTTGCCTTGCAAACAGTATTAGCAGACCTTTATCAAGAGGATGTGATGTCTCTGTGAACTGGCTCCACAGTCACAGGCACCAATTCATCATAGCCATTTACTGTGAAAACAGCAAATTTCAGCCTGCAGTGTAATAAAATGCTTTGCTTCCCAGACTTGTGCAATCTCCAGAGAGGTAAAAAATAAAATTCAAAGTCAAGTTTTCATGTGAAATAATGTAAACATAAAATTCAATTAAAGTGAAGGTGAGCTGTATAACAAATTTCTGATCTCAACCTTCAAAAAAGACCTTAAGATGGTGTTTTTAATATGAGCACATAGGTTTCTGAGGCAGGAAGCACTAGCTGAAGGAATACATTTGAAACCTGTGGGAGCCCTCTGCATGGAGGATTTTATTCCTTTTGAGGGTATGAAGGTTCTTGGCCTTCTCTAACATCTCTGTCTTTACAGCATAAGGTATTTTTATTTTGACGTGTTAGCTATATTACAATGTCCAGGGAAAGGACTACAGTTCCTTGTTAATGTTTCAAGGCTGCTGTGGGTCTAGGTGATTTTCAAACCTAGTGTCACTTTGAATGTTTGTGTATGTAACTGTACAATTTAGAGAGAGGAAAAAAGAGTGAACAGAGACAAAAGGTATTAGACAGATTTACAAAGACCTAGAAATCTGGGTGTTTATTTAAGAACTCCAGGAAGGCATTAACAAAAAGCTACAACCTGTCTAATGTCCTCTTAAAAACTATAATCTGAACAGCTATATTTTTTATTTGATATCAATTTTTTATTATGTTCTAGATTGATAAAATCAGGATGAAATCTAGTGTATCTAAAGCTATTGAACATGAACAGGCTGCGTTGCCGTCTCTTTCCTGCAGGATGTTTTCAGAAGCACAATAATTGAGGCAGAATTGCTCTGTATGCCTATAGTCCTAGTCTTGATATGTGAATACTGTCAGTGTAAGCATTAACATATTATTCTAATTTTTTTTTCATTTGAAACAGAACCTAAATAGCAGAACAAACCCAGCTGCAGATACTACCCATCAATATCTTTTCATTTTACATTTCACAAATATGGCAGAGCTGCTGTGTTTGTACTTTTCCACACAGCTGAAAAAGTCAGCACTGAATTACTCACCAGCCTTTGGAAATCTTTCATATGTGCTGGCTTCTGCGAGCTGTAGAGCACCAGCATTCACACTCCAGAGGACTAAATCACTTCCTTCCCCTATCCTGATATATATCAGGATGTGTGTGCCTTCATGGTGCCTGGGTGATAAGCTATCAGCTTTACATCCTCTGGTGGTTGTTCTGGAATGCCTTCACAGGCTGAGGAGGCTAAACAGGGAGAGAGAAATGTGTGTGATAAATAACATCACCAAAATCCTCTTGCACAAACAAATGCTCTTCAGCTACATCACACTTGAAACCTGCTGTTTATTCTGCCTGCAGCAGCAGCAGTCAGGACCCTGAATCCAGATCCTGGGATAGGAAGGACATGAGTCACTTCACCAGGGTTTTGGTTAAAGGAAAGTTGCACTGGAACAGGTCTCAGGCCATTTCTGGCAGTGCAATTTGATGCTGTGGGTGACTTGATTTAATAGCTAATTTAATAGCTAATTAAGTCCCTGAAATTGGCATTTCCATGGCTCTTCCTGCACTCACATCACTTTCCTGGTGCTGGCACTCCCCTGTCTGCCAAGAGACTGATTGCCAAATCAAGAGCTCCTGCCAAGCGCCAAGTGTAAGGAAAAAGGGGAAAGTGGGATCAAGCCTCTTAGCAACAGCTGGCTCTCATCTTTGCTTAGCTGTATTAACAGCATTCTCGGGACCTGTGAGAACATGCTGGCCCTTGTAAATCCAGCAGTTTGCATGGCAAGAGCTTCTGGGCATTGCTGAATACAAGGAGGACAGATTTTGCTCTGTGATTCCAGCCTGACATTGATGACACTTCCATCATCATGTGGAACTCACAGAACGTGGTCCTCTGTGTGGACAGAGTAACTGAGGCTTATATGTTCAGTAATGCTGGTTTTGACAAGAGGTTCCCACCAGTCCAGCTAGCAGTGCTGCTTTACACATGGTGCATGAGCAGGAAGAAAGAAGAACAGAGTGGAAATTACTGTCATTTGTTCTGATCTTGCCTTGAGTCAGTGCTGGACACTGAATAATTAGCTTAAACCTAACTGAAGTAAGGTGCATTTATTTTAATGTCAGCTCAAAATGCATGTCCCAGTCACCAGAGGGATTAAATTCATCCTGAACACAGGCCAGCAGCTCTCCACTCAGCATTGAAGGGCAGGGCTCAGCAGGAACACCCCAGCATTTGAGGCAGTCCTGAATGACATGGTGGGCTCATGAAGCCACAGCTTTGCAGCCCTCAAGGGATTGCACTGAAGGACTGGTGGGGTGTTGGTTGGTGCCCTGGAGTGCACAGGGATCAGCTTCAGTTGCCTGGATGACACCTGGTGTTATACCCAATGCTCTATAGGAATCTGGACTCTAGGGTTTTTAGTTTTGTTTTTTATTTCTTCTTCCTCTGCCATGTCTTTCCTGGGTACACCAAGGTATCCCGAACGCCTAAGATAATTTCTCCTTTTGGACAGGTGTGACTGTGTCGTGGCTGACCTGGCTGAAAGATTTAGCTCCAGGAACAGGTGTACATCTGATAATTGCAGTTATTGCAGTTGTGGAAGTTAGTCAGTTTTACAGTCCTGTGTTTTCCCTGTTATTTCCTCCTGAACAGATATGACAGCCCCCTTCTCAGCATGATGATTTCTCAGCATTATCCTGCTGAATATCTGGCTCTCCTCATGCATGGTGTAAAGATCCATGTATCTCCATTGTGCCAGTGATTTTCACTGTGGGAACTGGGCTCCTTAGAGTTTGACTCACCCACAAGCTCCTTCTGCCTTAGTTGTCTTAGGATCCATGACATAGGATCTTCTGTAAATTTGCATCCATCACTTAGTCAGGTATGTCAGAGATGGAAGCCAGTAGACAGTATCCTATGGCACAGCTGAGAAATATGTTAATGCAACCCAAAATGACCCTAAATCTGACCTTGGACATGGATGCTTCAGCAGACAGATGAAGTGGCAGCTAGAGAAGGAAGAAATCTGGTCAGAGGGACCTTCCCCGGGTCACAGAGTTGAGGGAGTAGCCAAGAGGGAGCTTTGTCACGGTGCACACTGGCACCGCTGCCTGCAGAGGATATCAAGCTCCTGATATTGGTGTTTTGCCCCAGGAATCCAAAGTGTAACTTGGTATTTCTGTATCCCCTTGGGTAGATACGTGTCTCGGTTGGAGAACAGAAATATCCCCCTCTGTGTGTGTGTGCTGTTTTTCCATGTGGAAATGGATTCAGTCTCTCTCAGAGATCTCAAAATAGCATATGGAAATGTGTTCTTGCTTTCATGTTCATTTTGTTCTGCCTTACACCTGTTAGACTTCACATTTTCCACAAAAAGAAACAGGCATTACCTTTTTCCAGAAAACAACTTTTTTTTTTTTTTTTTGCCAGAGCCAGCTGAACACCTTGTTATCCTGATCCGTTAAAAAAAAGCTGTTCACCTAAATCCACAGATAAATGAATCATATTCAGTGAGATCACTTCTTCCCAACTAAACAAATGAATTTTCTTCCAGGGTAATACAATCTTCTGTTACACAGAGATTAAATTACTGGGTTTAAAAAACCAGAAGTCTTGACCTTTTAAAATATCAAAAGTTTGCAATTTTTTGTTCAACCATCTGATTAGCAAAGTGGTTTACTAAAGCAAAACAAGAAATTCTTCTTCCTGAACATCTTCAGAAAACATTTGAAGTGTTCCAGTATTCACTTAAATAAAGATTGGTGCTGGAGACTTTTTTCTCTACTGTCCCCAAACTGATCTATTTACTGTCATTACTGTTATAGCTACAAATGGCTTATGACTTCAAAAAGTCTCTTAGGAGACTGGCTTTGAATCTCTCTTCTACCTAACTCCTGTCTGTGGCTGATATGTTGCCAAGGGAGCTGCATTGTTTCCTAGTGCAGCAAATGAATAAAGTTAGATTTATATCACGCTATGTGCTAGAGAAATAGAGATGTAGTTATGTATGCATTACCTTGAATATAAATCATATCGAGATCCCCACCTCCTCTGTCTGCTACCAGGCATGCATGAAAATGTCCCCCTGGAATAGAAATAAAACCATAAAACACCATGTCTGCAGCTCGAGATGAGTCAGATGCAGATTTTAGAAGTGGATCCAGATTTCAAATGCCACCCAAATCTGTGTGTGTGATCAAAGGTTTTGATTCTGACCCAACTCTAAATCACCATAACAGCCTGGATAAGATTCTGAATCCATAAATCTCTGCCATTTTATACATCCATTTAACCATATGGAGTTCCTTTCTCAAACTGGAGCCATGTGAAGCTGGGGGATGCCTTGCTGGGCACTGCAAGATGTAGGTACGACTGCCAGGTCAGATGCAGAGCTAACTTGTGGCCTTGGGTACACTATTTAATACTGGCTGGCATTTCACAAGCAATGGGGCCCCAAGGGGCAGCAACAGGGCTGTCACAGTCAGGCACTTGGGGAAGGCATTGCCATGCTGTGGCACCTCAGGCATGGGGACGCTGGATTCAGCCCTCAAGCTGAAGGTGCCCTACAGTGACAGGTTCCTGCAACTGACTAGTAGGCTCCGCAGCATGCTTGGGGCTGATCCCAGCTACAACCTGCACAGGAGGAAGAAGGAGAATAGCTGGGCTCAACTCCCCCATTTTAACATAGTTTCTTGTCTTCATTCCAAATTAAAGCTGCTTTCATGCTCTTAAACAATCCACTGTCTTGATAATCCTTCTGTCAGTGGGATAAATGCTTCTTCCACTTAACAAAGTTGATATATGTGGGGTAAAATACTCTTTAAATTTTGGGTCACTGAGATCTGACAGCTACAAAGGCACAGACTGACCAGCAGTGGGGAGATGGCTAAGATATTTTGTGGATTCCTTGGGTGATCTTTAATGATAATATTATGTGTTTGTTTCAGTGTTTTTTCCTAAGTACAGTTTATGTTTGAATTAAATCTCTTTATTAAAATAGTTCGTTTGGTTTTCCACCTTTCATTTGGGATAAAATGTTTTGTCCCAAATGCTTTTGTCCCATTTTCAATACTACAGGCAAAACATGAAACAGCATTAAATACAATTCTCTTAAATGATGTTTGCTTTCTCTTGTGCTGTATTTAAAGCTGCCTTTTTGGTGAGTGTTCAAGGTGAATCAAAGTACGAACTAACCTTCAGGTCAGACATGGGTACCAGACTTGAGTTTAGGCAAGTCATCCAACTCAGTGTGACTGATTATATTCCATCTCCATATGTTACATCCTTAGGTAGCACCATGCTACCATATATTTTGCTTCAGAGCAAATTAATTAATTAATGAACTATAAAAGCATGAGTGTTTATATCTCCCTCAGTGAAAAAAGGATCTTATGTACCACTATGTAATAAGACATTAAACTTGACTGAAAATTATCAGTCATAATTTAACATGACTTAGCTCAAATTTAGTACAGCTCTTAAAATCAGCAAGTGACTTTTGTTATTTGGGCAATGGAGCAGATGGGGCAGGATGACAGGTGATATGTTCTGTCTTTAGGCACTGTCTACCCGCCCTGTACACTGTTCTCTTTAGAGAGGGAACTACTAAAGCTAGAAAGTGGACAGAAACATTCCTTGTCTACATTTAGGCAAAAAGTCTGCATTAGTGAGTTCAAGGTAAAGATACCGAAGTGAAAGCAAGCATTACTCTCAGCACACAGTAACTATTCCAACTCTAAATGGGAATGTTATTTCAAAAGTACATGTTTATAAGCATGACTGTTCAACTTCAACCTTGTAAGGTTGTTTCTTCTTTTCTGAGGAGAAAAAGAAGCTAAAGGCTTGGAGCAGAGGACATTTAGGATGAGAAGTAGAACACAAATTTGAAAGTCCAGAAAGCTTTCAGATGCTTAAAAAATATAAAATAAAGAAAATCCTCTAAAATGTTTCTGAGGCATTAACTTTGGTTTCTGGAGGCTTCCAGTTTGACAGAGACACTATTTTATTGCCTCAGTTCCGTGCAGAGAAAATCTGAGCTCATGAGCACTGTGTGGAGATACCATATGGGAAGCTTTGTAAGCCTCTGGCAAATATCTGTATCAAACATGCTCTTGTGTATTACCTTCTGCATACAAAGCACAAAATGGCAACAAACAGAACCTCCAAGCACCAGCGGGAGGCAACAAATTACCTTCTTCACTTACAGATGGCAAAATGGGACCCACCTGTGCTCCTTGTAGCCTCATCTCTGTAAATGTAGTGAAAAATGTTACTGCTCTAAGCCAGTGCTTTTTGTCTGTGGTTAACAAGAGAACGCTTGGTGGGAAGGGTGATGAACCCAGCACGTCCCTGGGAGGAATATGATCTAGATCAGGCTCTCAGACTACTCTTCTGCTTGGGACTGTCTCTCCACAACTAGTAAGCATGTATTCTCTGCAAAGACACAGACGTAGGTATTGTATTTATTTGGTAACTGAAGGCTGTATATATTTTTACACTTCTGTGAGAAATACAAGTATGAATCAGCTCAGGTTGTATGACGGAATTGCAGCATCCTGCAGTGCATGGGGGGTGCCCTCCTTCTGACACCCCTTATTATCACATGAAATTTCCACATTAATAAGCTTTATCTTGGTGGATCATAGACCTGTCATGGCTCAGAGTGAGGAATCTGGTCTTCAAGGAGCAGTGAGCTGGACGATACCCTTTATGGCATTCACCCATGCTGCAAAGGATTCCACATGCTGCAAAGCTGAAATGCAAATCAGTTCTTCCCAGGCAGACTGCGAAGCAGGGTGACTGTTATCAGGTCCATCCATAATGAAAATGAAAAATGGGAGCATCAGTCTTTCCCTTTTCACACGTCTTTCACACTCAGTAGTCTCCCTGAGCCTGAAATATTGAAGCACCTTTATTGAGCATTAAGATATATATCGCACACACCGTTAATTCAGCTTCATAATGCCATTACCAAATAAGCAATTACGACCATCTAAACTGAGCTTCATAGTAGGTAAATATGTGGAAGCAGCCTTCATTCAACCCATAGAGTTGTTCTAGTCAAACATATCCTATATTCTAATTATTAAAGTGCCATGTGGAGTACTATGGATTCCTTCCCAAGCACAGGAATTTTTAAGTGCTAAATTTTTCCTAGCCATTTTTACAGAGAGGCATTTGCAATACTGCAACTATTCCTTGTACAGTCTCTCATCAATAACACCAGTCTCCCTCTCAGACACTACTAATATATGCTGAATTTAGCAGCTGTGTGCCCGAGCAAGGAAATCTAACTGCAGGGTTGTGTATTGCCTGCAGCATCCACTGACAACAATAGAAGGGATACATCTTTATGTAGATCTTATATGCAAGCTAGATTATGCATCCATAGCTTAACTTAGCTCCCTTATGCTCAGGCATTATGATATATTTGTTAATTGTATGATCACATACGGTGTTTTCCACATTCAACTCCTGCTTCAATTGTTGCATGGGATGGTCTGTGATGGGCAGCTGTTCAGCAGTCCTCTCTTTCCAGCTCTTCCATGCAGGGGTCCTGTGTAACTCTGACTAAGCACTGAGCTGTGTGAAACAGAGATAATCAGTCTTCTTCATATGTTCCTCTGAAGCACGAATCGCTGGGAAATCAGACCTCTTCACAAATACCTCTTCACAGTTATCTTTAGAGCTCCCCTGTGATAATATGCAAAAGCGATTATCCCAATTCAGAGGCATGGCTGAAGCTCATGCAAGTCTTTCATCTACTGCAATATTTGCCTGAATTTGACCCCCAACATTGCCTGAAGTTATTCAGTTTCACTTCAGCAATCCAGGCTGAGAAGTGAAAAATGGACACTTGGTTTACAAGGGGGGTGTGTGAAGCCTCCTTCAGAAAAGCTCTGAAATGCAGCAAGCTCTTAACACCCATTCCTGGATGGGCTCCAGACTGTAACTCATAGCTTCCACTGACTCAACATAGTTGTCTTCCCAGAAGAAAGCCAAAGCAGGGATGGAGGGTTTTGAGTGGTTTTGTGAAACATCCCAGTAGAAAGAGAAATGGATAGCACATGGACCATCAGCCAGAAACAAAGACCTTCCCCCTGGGAGGGGGAAATAAGTCCAGATCATTAGCCTAGTAAAACAGGGAGAAAACCTGTTAAGAGAGCTATGTAAATTCAACTCTGGGTACTCTGCCTGCAGTACATCTGAAGACCAAAGCTGCCTAAGCAAACACAAGTGCATGCACAAAGCAAGCTTGCGCCTCAGCTGTGAGCAAGGGGAGTGGTTCTGCCGAGGCCTTTTCGATCAGTCCAGTGTTACTGATGTTAATTAAATCCTTTGGCATGTACACCTGCCTGCAAGCCAGAGCTGGCCCAGGCTTTATAGCTGTAATGTTACTTTAATGACTTCAGATGGCAGGTCATGCCATTGATTTCAGCAAGGCTGGGTCAGTTGCAGCCATAGGTGGAAGTGATCCTTACTCTTTCTGTAACTGTAGAGGAGCAATGCAGGAACATTCCACAAGGGACGATCAATAGACTGAGACAAATTAAAACTGGCAAAAGGTATGGCTGTTGACATAATAGTATTTGTGGTAAGAAATCTATCAGTTTCAAACAATCTTGACTTTCAAAGTGTATCTGTTATTGGATTTTCCATGCTTTCCACCCCCACTGAGAAATTTTATGCATGCCAGGCAACTTACACAAATAATATGGGAGATGAAATGCTCTCAGGTACATGGTGTGATTCTTGGAGTTGTCCTGTGCAGGGCCAGGAGCTGGACTTTGATGATCCCGTGGGTCCCTTTCAACTTGGGACATTCTATGATTTATTGTAGACATTTTAAACTGAGTAAAAGAGTCTGAGCACAAAGGAAAGGTCTTTTTGCATAACGATCTGTGAAACTCAGTGCCATAGGAAGCTGTGGAGGATGTGAACATTCAGTTTACAGAGAACAAGTATTTATACCAAGAAGCAGAATAAATAAATTTAGAACAGTAAGCTCCTTAAAAGATTGGTGTGGATGAAGAGAAGCCTGAAACCTCATACTTCCAGGTTAAGGCACTAGGGGTCTGGAAAAAGCTCTCCTATAACTCTTTTTTGTAGAATTTTATGTCTCTTTTGAAGTGTCTGATGCTTTAAACTTGGCAGCCTGATCCACTGTAGAAAAATCTGTATTTCAGCCTGAATAAGATCCATCTCCCTTTGTATTAGATGCATGTAAAACATTCTTCATTCTCAATAAATGAGTAATTTATAATGCCAATGCTGACTGGCAGTGTAAGAACTGACACCACAAAACACAGTAATAACTGTGACATTTCTTCCTCCAAAATGGTAGCATGCTCTGCAAATCCTCTTTTACATGGGAACCTGAACATCTTGGTTAAGGACTGGAAAGTGGAGGTTTGATGCCTACTTCACTGTAAAGAAGGTTTAAACACATTGCTCGTGATTTTTAAGAGACAGTGTTACTCATTACGGCACAGACAAGATGAATGGGGGAAAAGGGCTGGAGAAAGGGTAAGACAGGTTTATAGGTTGCTTTACTTCTGCCAGCTGAAACTATGCAAATGTATAAGGAAAAATTAATGGTCTAAGAGTAAGATTTCAAGCAAGTGTCTGTCTCTTACCCCAGCAAAGTAGGGACTCTGAGCTCTGGGTTGCACCCAGGAGTAGTTCCATTGCACTTTTCCATTGTTGGATAAAATCATTGGGAGGAGGAAGGGACCAAACCTAACAGAACAGGACTTAGAGCCAATTCTGGGAAAGCACCTTCAAACTAAAGATGAGATAGTTGAGGCTGGTTATACTTGATGACATTACTCCTCAATTCCCTTGCACAAAGGCCATTGAGTTGGCTCTGTGATGATGCACCTTGCAGGCTCACAGACAGATGTTCAATTTCCATAAATATTTGCATAGCCTGGAATGAAGGTGTTTTAAATAAAAATTGATAATTTGCTCTTTTGACAGGCCTAACATCTTGTCAACCACATTAAGTTGTGCTGGGATTTGCTCATGACTGTGAGTTCTGTTGATCAGAAGTGAAGCAGAGTAATTAAAGTAGCACCTCCAATTTTGCTTGCCTTGACCACAAACATCTAATACTTTCTGCACAGGGCTTCTTTGAAGCCACCACACGTCAGCACAGAGGGGACTCTTCTCACCTCCTACATGCATCAGGACCAAATGCTGGACACCTGCAAGGATACATAGATCTCAGCTTAGGGCCCATGTGCCAGCAGGTTTTGCTTCCAGTCCACCAGGATAATGCCCTTAGCAGTGCCATTCTATTACAGAGCACTTTTAATCCCTGGCCTGGCATAAAAAGAAGACATTTCCTTTCGATTCACAGCAGAAAGCAGCTGTTGCCCTCTCCCAGCTGCACAGGATTGGCCTCAAATCACTCTAAAGAAACAACCTCCTCCTGCAAGCAACCTCTTGATATTTATTAAGTGTGGAGAAGTAGGCACACACCCATTCCCACAGGACTGGGATGAAACCATCTTTCCTGACTTTGGGGGCTGGAAGCACATTTAAACCTGCCAGCTCTGATGAAGGTCCCTGGGCTGAGTCCCAGCACCTGCACTTAATTTTCCTCCAGAGCATGTGGGGCCAGTCCTGTTTCTGAGTCCTTAAAGACATTGTGCTCCCTGCCATGTACGTGCTGGAGCCTGTTGGGTTTGGGACACTGTACCTTGTATGAGGCTTGTGCCAGCTGAGCAAATCCTGGGGTAAATGCTTTATCACCACCTCACTCCAGAAGGAAAAGGCTGTTTCTGGGATCTGCAAGGGTCTATCTCCTGCTGCACATTTCTTCAAGTGCCGTAATTCAGAGGACCATGTGCAAAAAATTTAAGGATCCAGGACATTTTACCTCTTAAAAATACGGCAACATTTTAAGACCTGCCACCTAACTATGGCAGTCCAGCTGGGAAATGTCGTGAGCCTCCATTGGCTGCATGGGAAACAAGGCTGCTGAAGATTTGTAGTGACTAAAATCCTAAAAGCTGTTAAGTTTGTATCACTCTGTGGCTGTTTGCAGCCTAATTCACAAAGGCTTTTGCACAACCAATATTACAGCCTAAGCTCCATTCTCCTTTATGTCCTCGCAATTTCGTTGGAGGTCATGGGGTTGTATACTCTATCACATTGAGTTATTAAGTGGGAAACACACATACACTACAAAAAAATCGAATGAGTTGTACTAAAGCAGGACTATTCCTTGCAGACTGCAGAACTGCTGTTCTGTTAAACCCTGAAATGGAGAGTTCAACAAAGGCAGGAGAGCATTCTCTCGCTTGCAATTTGCAGTTGGGTTTTAGCTGTATGAGTGTCGCAGGATTTGGCTATCATTGAACTTCTTTTTAAATGTTACACTCACTCAAAATCTGACAGAGGCAGATTTTTGTCAGGAAGCAGATGAATGAGACATTGGTGTCATGGCAGTAGACAGATTGTTTAAAATTCAGAAGATTTACTGTGAATCTGAATTTAAAAAGTATCATTTAATATTTGGCACATTATTAAAGCAGTGTCAATTTCCAGGTTTTTTTTTATTACACATGTGTGGGTTCAATATAATTCCACTTCTGTACAGTGTGTACACAATTTTGTCTGCATAGATGTTTGACCTCGTGGGACTGTTTTGTACAATTCATTTAAAAGTACAATTAATAGTCTCTTACCCTTACTTGTATCCTAAGCAGCAATATCTAGTCCAAAAACACAGTAGTAAGGCAAAATGTTCCTAAAACAAGCCAATCTTTTTTGGAAAACAGGAAAACTGTGTAGCTGTTTTATGCACATAAATACTGCTTAAGTGTATAATTACATGTAGGAAATTATTTCAAACACAAAAACACAAGAAACATCAAATCAAGTGTGATTCAGTAAAGACAGTCCTTCACTGTGCTTTTCCAGGAGGGGAAGCCGCCAGTCTTAATCTAACATAGTGGTAGTTTCCAGAAATGAAAGGAAAAGCTGAAAGCTTGATTCGTTTCATATAACTTTTTCATCTAAAAATAAGGTGTCTTGCACAAGCTGTTCACCTAGACTCCCTCAATGATCTGAGAAGTGAGAGAAGAGATCAAGAAGGAAAACCCAGCAGGTACTTTGTCACGTTGTGTAACAGGGCTGTCAGGAGGAGGGTTTTCTACCAAAGTTACCAATTCAATCGCTAGCTAGAGAAACAGAGGATTAAATCCTCTTTTTTTTTTTTAGTAGCCCAAATTATGTGATTAAACCCCACCCTGTAGTACTTGCCAGAAGCCTCAGAGAAGGAGGGGAGGGGTACCTGTGAAGGGAAACCCCGGCATAGCAACTCAACCCTTGCTAGAAGTGAAATGTCACCGTCCTTTCTCTGATCCACTGGAAATCCTTCTGAACTCCACTTTCCAGGGTTTCTATAGGACAGCATTCTTTAGCAGGATTTACGTGGTTCATGTTTGAACACCTGTCATCTTTTGGAGTCCCATGATCCTGTGGAGGTGCACCCAGTTATTTGCCACAAGTCAGATGGGGAATGGCTAAACAACGTGCCTTGCACCAGACTGGTACCCTCTACCCAAGCTTGTTTTTCGCTCTGCACATCAGCCTTATCTCTAGGTTTCTTCAACCCTAAATTATTCACTTGCCCCTTCTGATTCGACAATATTTTTGATCTTTTTTTCTGTTTTCAATTTTCTTCCCCTTCATTCATGAAGATAAACTACATGTTGGTTTTTTAATATGTTTCCCACAGGGATAAATTAACCATCACATGTACCTTGTCTGGGGGCTTGTTTGTATTAAATGCTGACAATAGATAAGAAGGTAGTAGAACTATTTGACCTCCAAACATGTGGTTCTGATTAGCTTACTATTATGGACTACCCTAGGTTTAATTTAATTAGTTATTTAAGCATTATGATGACATATTTGTTAAGTTCATTGGTTTAAACAGAAGCCAAATGAAATTGCCAATGGAAATTACATCCCTTCAAAAGCTGTTCCCAGGCCTCTCCTTTCTGGCTATGCTGAGGTTGCTTGCTTAAACACTCCAAGACAACACAGCATTGCAAAATCCATAGCACCTGGAAGAGCTTCGTATAAACACTTCTCCAGGCGCCAAGCTGGCTGCTCTGGGCCAAGACTCTATGCATAAGAGAGCACAGACACCAGGATTCGTGTTAACACCCACGCACACTCACAAAATAGCCTAATCCCACCAAACAACCATATTATTTTGTAGTGACAGGGCCATGCCCTGCCTTGTGGAGTGTTCCTTGCAGCACTCGTGCTTGTGGGTTAGGCCTGTGATGTCCTTTTGAGAGAACTAGGGGATGGCTGGATGAGGACTCATCTTCCTCCCATGATGTGTTATTTCACTGTGCTTTCTTGAGATATATTTTGAAGAGTTTTTTCCTCCCAAATTACTCCATGCATCATTACTGTTGCTTTAGATAGTACAGCAAAAGGAGAGCTAAAAGAGTAATATAATATTTTCCTCATTCAATGGAAAGCATAAATTCTTGTTTGCTTGTTTTTAAATCAAAGCATAAATCCGCAATTTTATTGCACCATGGCCTCTGTAAAAGGTTTTATGGTTATTTAAGAGGAATATGGGCTGTAAAAAAAAGTAAGTTTATTACACAGTTGGATTAAAATATTCCAGTTTCCCTGATAAAAAAGTACAGCTTGTGAAAAACACATTAATATGCTTTCCTTCAGATTTTCACACAAGGATATAAATATTAACACAATAAATTGTACAAATAGACAGTTCAGGATAGACAGACAAGGACACTTGATATCTGAAATTTTCCTCTTCTGTATTTTGAATAATCTCTTGTAACTGTGAGAACAGAGAACTCCATGAGCTCACCCCAGTGTGTCAGCCCACCTGTTTGCTGCTGCTTGAAAATGAAGTAGGTATCTAGACACTGGGACATTTCTTGAGTGATATATCTCAAAGCCACTAAAGGCAACAGTGAGAGCTCGGCTGTTTCTGAGCTAGATCTTGATGTTATCGTGCAGACTGACATAACCAATATTTTTACACTGAGGTTTTGCCTTTGTCTTTGCATCAGACAATTTTCAGGCTTTGTGTCATCTAAAAGGTCACTTACAATTCCTACGTGTTTGGCTTTGTATCCATCTAAGTGGTTCTCCATTTTTAACTGATTAAAGGCAGAGATATAACTCCTGATTGCTACTGCATGGTCTCAATCGTGGGTCTGTATTGTTCTACACATATTACTGACTTCTATGTTTTTATTACCTTAAACCCTCATTTAAAGCATCTTCATGGCAATATAGGAAGAGTGCTACATATTTATTAAAAACCATATCAGATGCTTGGTTAATTAGCATACTGTTTCCCATCTGGCAATGTCTGAAATGGATTTGCACCCCATCTAAAGAAGAGGAGACATCCTCCATGACGGGAGTTCCTTCTTGCATCAGTAGCAATGCATCCACGAAAACCACTGGCGCAGAAACACGTTCTTACATTGCAAATACAACCAACAAAGTGCCTTATGGCTTTCCACAATGAGTGCATAAGATGTACGTGGCAAATAACTCCTATTAATGGTTAGGAAGCAATATGTGAACCTCCTGTGAACTGGTGAAAAAATAGACTGAAAAATTGGCAATGTTGCAGACTTGTCTGATTCGCATACTTAAATACTCGTGTCCTCTGCACTTTCTCAGTGAGAATACATAATGTAATCAGGAATAAAATGCAAATTTTTAGCTAAGGAATGTAACTTCTTTAACAAAAGTAGACAGAAGTGACTAGTATGATGTTGTCCTGGGACTGATAGAAACACCTTTGGTTTACAACACTAATTACAGTGTGATCTGTTTTTCTGTTGTTTTGGACTTTTGTTTTGTTACTTTAATCTATTCAATAAAACCGAAACCAGGTCATATTCAATGTCATTGCAATCTTTCTAACTATTCTGAGGAGAAACATTGCCATTTGTATGTATGGCTGAGAGGGCAAATATTGAGGATGGATCAAAAGGAAATGATGGTGGATGTCATCTGTAGAAGCAGAAAACTTGTCCTGTGTATACCCATAAATGTTTCAAAGCTTAAATTTAGAAGCATTTTTTCTAAAGAGATGTGTTGATGTATGGTGTGTTCAATCTGTAAGATACCACCATTAGAATAATTTATACACATGAGCTAAGTTTCCCTTGATTTGTTATGTTAACCAAAACAGAGATACCCAGAGTTCTGCCCTTAAAAGCTAATTGCTGTATGTGGATGCCCTTTTCTTTACACTGACTTCAGCCATTTTGTCTGAAGGTTTGTCGGTAATGAGGGGATCCTTTACAACTCACTCTGGGACTGTAAAATATTTCTTGAAATTAGTATGGGACCCACAGAAAACTGTAGCTGGGGGATCTAAAATGAAGCTCATAATGTTTGCTAAGCTTTATGCACAATATTTCCTGATTTAAAAGGGATATTCCTTGTAGAGCACAGGAGGACACTGTCGCCTTTGGCATGCCATTTTTTAGCTTGCTCTTACTGTAGCCACCACTTTCTGATCTAGCATTCCTTTCACATGAGACATTTCTATTGAAGTTAATGAAAAATTAGGGTGTTCAAGGAAAGCAGCTCTATTTTCATGTTTTAACATAAAGATGCAAATTAGGACCAGTATTAAAAACCTAACAAAATGGATGGAATTGTAAAGCAGAGTTTGTATTGGATGTAAGTAATTTGTTCTGACATTTTGTATAAACCTTACAAATAAATCAGGAGCTTTACTATAAATACTGCTTACTGCTGAATAATCTGGATAAAAGATAGTTGCTGTTATGGAACAGCTTTATAGTTAGTGCTTTCAGTGTCAGTTTTGAACTGGATTTAGGAATTTACTAGAGTGCCCTTTTGTGACGTTTGTGTAGAGGTTCCTGTGGACTAACTGGGAGGATGAAAGCATTAAGATTAGACCCAGCTCCTCAAATAGGCAAATCAAAATTTAGGTTTTAAGTATTCAAGGATCACCTCCTCCAAGCTCAGGAGCAATGCATCCTGGCAAAGAGATCAGGCAAAAATGCCAGGAGGCCTGCATGGGTGGACAAGGAGATCCTGGACATACTTGAGCACAAAAAGGAAACCTACAGAGGTAGAAGCAAGGACAGGGAACATGGGCATAATAGAGAGCTATTGTCTATGTGGACAAGGATTGGGTTAGGAAAGCTAAAAGCTCTTGTAGAATCAAATATGGCTAGGGACATCAAGGGCAACAAGAAAAGCTTCTATAGGTATGTCAGTATTAAAGAATGACCAGGGAAAATATGATGTCTCTCTGGAAGGAAACAGGAAACCTGGTCACCAAGGATAGAGGGAAGGCTGAGGTACTCAATGACTTTTTTGCCTCAGATTTCACTGGTAAGTTGTGACAGCACAAGTCTGCTTCCCATGGGAAAAATAAAGATAAGCTCATGTTTTGGCTGAATTGTTTTCAAAACAGACAGTCAGAGTTCCGTCCAATCAGCCCTAGGGGCGGATGGCTGAGGCCAATCAGTGAGCAGTCATTTTGTATATAAAATCTGTAATAAATAAAGAACTTCCCTTCTCTTCTTGGAAAATCTCTCGAGTGCTTCTTGTTTCAACATCGGCTCAACAGCGACAGTAAGTGTTGCAGTCACACTGCCAAGTCATAGACAGCAAAGGCACTGGGAGAATGAAGAACCACCCACTGTAGGGGAAGACCAGGTCTGAGACCATCCAAGGAACCTGATAGGTGCACAAGTCCCTGGGACCTGATGAGATATTTTCTCATGTCCTGAGGGAACTGGCAGATGAGTTGGCTAAGCCACTATCTATCATGTTTGAGAACTCCTGTCTGTCTGTTGAAGTTCCCACTGACAGAAAAGGGGAAACACAATTCCTATTTTTACAAAGAAAGAAAAGGAAGACCTGAGGAACTACACAACAGTCAGTCTCACCTCTATGCTCAGCAAGATCATAATGCAGATCCTCCTGAAAACTATGCTAGGACAAATGGAAAATACAGAAGTTATTGGTGACAGCCAACAGGGCTTCAGTAAGGGCAAAGTGTGCTAACATGATTGACACAGGGTTGGCCTTGGTGATCCTTAAGGTCTCTTCCAACTCAAACCTTTCAACAACTCTAGGATTTTACCTGTGAGACTAGTCTCATGTCACAGACAGTAGACATCCTCTTCCTGTAGTGAGTGCCTCTGCTCACATTAAGTGGCTGCATCTTGGCTGGCCAGCTGAGATAATCCCCAGTCTCCAGGGGCATTGCTGATGAGACCTTCATGGGCTATCATGGGAATTATGAGTGTTCCCTAAATTACAAACCTGAGGTGCAGTGTTGTAACTGGAACTGAATTCCCCTCTCAGAATTTTTATATCATACATGTGACCTTATAGAAAGATAAGACAGGGGCTATTTCCAATTGGAAGCCATGGAATGGAATGAGTACTTTCTACTGCCACAAACTCAGTGCCTACTGTTCCCTCCATATCTGTGGGGTTGAGTCTCTGCCTGGTGCTGGCTGCCACCTGGGGCTCTGCCTGGCTGCTGCTGCACAGTCAGGATCATTTCTTTCATGTGACTCCTTGCATGAGCTCCCAACTGGCCCAAGAGGCTGAAAGTCGTCCCTTTCTATGCCATGTCATGTACTCCGATACTGAGTGGTTTAAAGGTTTCCAAATCCTTGTTTAAACACTGCATCCAAAGGAAATAGAAGGTCTTGTATTTTACTCCAAATGAACCCCTGGAGCCCAGCCAGAAGTAAATGGAAAAAAATATAATTAACAAAAAAGAAAGAACTATTTACAAAATCTAATCTGTAAGAGAACTTTGATTCTGATCTGTTATTGTGTGAATTTTTCTAGAAAAGAAAACATGTAAATCTCAAAGAAGGTAACTACTGTCAGCATGAGTCTGTAGTTTAGGGCCTACAGAAATTATTCTCCATGCTACTTCTGCTTGAAACATACTGATTTTTGTATAAACTATGTTTATGAAAAGCAAGATAAGATGTTAAGAATGGGGAAAGCAAAAGGGAACAAACTGTGATAATGATGTGAGATGGGGAAGAGGAGAATCTGACTCAAATATCAATTTTCTAAAGTAATTTTTGTTTATTTAATTACAGAAGAACTTACAGTTTTGGGTCACTAAAAATGGATGTCAAATTGTGGACATGGATGTTCTCATAATGTAAGGGCAGGCAATACATTGCGGAAGAACCAGTAGTCCTCTGTGCTGCATGTTGCAACAAATGTGCTGTATTGTCTTTGGTTTGGTTCAATGCATTTATCCTCAATATAAGAGCTTCTGCATGGACATGGTATCAGAGCAGGCCTTAGCCTTGCAGTTGTCTCAGCCAGCACCAGGGAAATGCCAACTCAATAGTCAAATAGAAAGCATTGGAGGCTTACCACAGAAAACATTATATTTCCTCTGTAATTTTCTTCTGTGCCATCACTTGCAAAAACCTCTAAAGAGATTCTTGTATTTCTGCAGCCTTTTTTTTACACTAAAGGGGAGTTTTATCTGACTCAGGACTTAGGATCTTTCCTGGTTAGGATGAATCCTGACCACACTGAGACCAATGGTACATGTGTTCTTGGTAGTCTGTCCTGACCATGTAATGCGTCTCCTGGACCACAGAACATGAGCTAACTGCATCACTGAATCATGGAGCAAAAAGACTCTTCCTTTCAAATGAGCATTACAGGGTGGGAATCAGGATTATTTCCTGGAGAAAAACAGTTCTACTTTAGCCACTACTTTACAGCTAAAATCTATTAGAGATAGGTAAATACAGCTAAAACATTAATGGCAAAGTAAACACATTTTATTTTGTAATCAAACATGAATTACATAATAATCACACAGCAATTACAGTAAAATTATTATAGTTCCATGTTACCTACAACTGCTGATTGATATACTCTGGTTAGCACACAATACTGTTATTACAGCATAAACTCAACTGAGCATATCTGGGTGTAAAAATACACTAGGTGATCAGCAAGTAACTCAGTCATAGAGACAACTCCCAACTTGTAGAACTGCTGTGCTCAGGGATGTACAGGCAAAGTCTAGTTATGATATAATTGCATTACAGCTTAGGAGTAACTTGAAACCACTGCATGATGTACTCTTAAAATAAGGTTTTACAATGTTTAAAAATGATATTATTGTTAAAAGATGCAGAAATCTTCATACTTATAGCTAATTCATGGCTAGAGTAAAAAATACTAGTACAAGTAGCCATTTCCATATTTTTAGAAAAAATTTTTAGAAAAGATCAGTATAAGTTCTTTGAGTGATCTATGTAGCTTTGAAAATTCAGGATTGAAAACCTGCCTAAGCACATAGGGTATATAATTCCTATTTGCATTTTTTCCATGTCATGCCATGGTTTCAGAAAAGGAGAACAAGAGCCAAGGAGGGTAGTAACAGATTTCCTGAGGAGTTCCAAGGCCTGGAAAAAATAGCAAAACAATAAAGTAAGCATAGAAGAGCCTTATGTGAGATCTACTGAATCTCTCAACTCATTGTGCAGTGATTTTGCCTTCCAGCAGTCTTTCACATTTTAAAAGCTGGAAGTGAAGGATCAGTTATTATTTATCCTCTTTGTTGAAAAGGAAAAGTTTCTAGACTGAGTTTGTCTGGCTCTGATTTCCAACCACTGAATCGTGCATCTTCTTCTAACAGATAAAGCATTTAAATTGTGTTACATTGTAATAAAATAACCTCTTATCCTTTTCTTGGGTGATCAAAATAGACTAAAACCTTTTCACCAGAAGACACTTCCCAAATCTGAGCATTCTTCCCCAGCTTTTATATTTCCCCAATATATCAGTATAACACCCCTGATCTCCCCACCTGCAGCATCCCTGGAGCCCCAGGGGACAGGAATAACCAGTGCCTTGCCCTCAGTTATCCTGCTCATTGTTTCAGGTGTTGAGCCTGTCTGGCCCCTGCCACTGGGACGCAGTAGCAGGAGGGAAAAAGCAGAAGTGGGAAACAGACTGGCCACCTGAGAAACAGAAGTGGCAGCTCCATTGGTGCTTATGGCCAGTTTTGTATTTTAAAGTAACAAGCATTATGTACAACAAAACAGTGATGTTTCCTTACTCCTTCTTGGCATTTATCTGTGATGGAAATTATTTGCTCTTCCAGCCATTACATCATTTTTCGTATATTTTACAGCTACTAAATCCTTCTAAAAGCCACTGCTTCCTCTGATGTTCTCTGCCCCCCTTTATAAATGGGATTTGTTTTCTCCTGAAAAATGACCTTGCATTTGGCTGTGTTGAAACATGTATTCAAATGAACCCCCCTTTCCAAGTGACCCTGACCTATGCCCATCATCTCTTCTCTCTTCATTATTTTCTTTTTATTTGCTACAAATTCTATCAGCAATGATTTAATATTTTCTTCAAGATTGTTGAATAGGATGAGAGCAGCTCCCTAGAGGCTTCTGCTCAAAAAACCCCATGCAGTCACAAATGCCTTACAATGCAGAGATCTACCAACTGAGCAATCCTTAATCTTTTAAAAATGAGTCTGTATTGATTTTCGTATACAGCTAATTTTTCTGAGAATGTTATGAAGGACTTGCTCTAATGACTTATAAAAGTTGGGCAACTGAATCAAATTTGTAATGTCACAAAACTTTTGAGGTAGATTATAAAAATTAAAAAATTCCAACAATATTGATTGAATCACTTGTTCTTTTGTCTCCTTGCTGATTGTTTTCTCTGCCAGCCTTTCCCAGATTTTATTGAGATCAATGTCAATCTAAGCCTGTTTGCAACATTGCAGGTTAGATTTTTTTTTTTAATCATTCTAGGATTTATTAGCATTAATAATTCAGAGAACACCTTGACCACAATTGTTATTTCTTATAGATGCAACTTATCTGGTCTTGCAAAGTCAGAATTGTCTGAACAGGACATGTGGGAAGGTGTTCTCTCCACTGTGCCAGTTCCCAGTGGCTGACTCAGGCTGTTGGTACCTCAGCTTCTCAGCACCTGGGGGAAACACTGCTTGACTACTTCTGCCTTTTGTACTTTGTGATCAATAATCCTGCCAACCCTGTCTAATAGCAGGTCCAAGTTGTTAATGGGATTTAATTTCATTTGCTCCTGATGTATGTTAATAACTCTTCCTGGTTAGCCTTACCCTGGATGACCAGTGGCGTCTCTTCTATCCTTAGTAATTACTTGTATTTCCACACTTCCTTATTTCTGCCCATTGCTATCGGAATCATTTTGGGTTTAGTAATATTTCTACATCTCTTTCATCATTTAATGAAGGGAGGCATTTCTCCTCCGAGGAACGGAGGAGTCTTTGCACAGATATGGATGATTAGGAATTGCTGCTCTGCTTTCTGCAGCATTTGCTTTCTCTCAACCTGAAATAGAGAGAATATCCACCAGAGTACAGAACTGGCCTCCCTAAGATGGTGTCTTTTGGGTTCATCGGTTATAGTCAGCTCTGTCCCTGTGGTTCCAGTGTTGAGTTTCCTTGAGGCTTTGTAGCAGAACAGGCAGACTGAATCTGCTGTGGAGCTGCTGCTGCTGCTGCCACTGGAGGAGTGGCAGAAGTGGGACAAGACCTGGAATGATTTCCTGGAGAACATGTCTCCTTTCTCCAGCCCCAAATGAAAGGGGACAAGAGACTTCCAGGTGGTACCAACTTAACAGCTGCCCTTCTGACAGGCTTATCATCCCCTTACCCCCAGAGCAGACAGTGTCTGTGTGTTTGGAGACCCTTCCCCTTGGAAATAACACCACTATGGCATGGGCAAGCATTCCACCTGTGGTAGCCCACTGTCCTGACCTGCCAGGGCTGCAGCAGGTACCACCCTGCACTCTCACTGGCATGGCTGGCTACCATGGGCTATGACAGCATAATCACATTTGTTTGGATCTCTGGTGTGAAAACTCATCCAAGAAGGGCAAATGCCATCAGACAAACCCAGACTTTAGTGCTACCACACATACATTCATTGTTTATCACTGTCCTGAAGCTAATGTTGACAGAATCTCTCCTACTTGCTTTTGCTTGATTTTTTTTTTCAGCTTTAGGAAAGTGGTATTCTCAAAGAAGCAAGAGTATGTGCTGCTGGTGAACATCGTAACTGTTAGCCTATGGCAAGTAAATGATCATAACCACTTGCATCCACATGTTTTTGTTCACATGTAATATAGTTTTATACCCAAGTCTTGTACTGTTTGATAGACAAATCAGTAACATCACTGATTTCACTGTCTAGAAAGAGAGCATTTCATAGGCAAAGATGAACAGATTTTGGTACTGTGCAAGCACTAGTTGCTGCTGATACTTTATGATATATTGTAGTATATGATGTTGTTTGTATAGGAAAAGTCAGAAAATGACATTTGAAAGGATACTTGCATAATAATTGGTGGCTGATAGAGTGGCAGGGGATATCTCAAACAAAAATACTGTTTCTATTAGGTAGTGTGCAATTTAAACATTTGACTTTACATGCCAGAGTCTAGTTGATCTTTTAATACATGCCTTGGATATTAGAAATGTTTAGAAATATTAGCAGTTTCCAAAAAAAAAAAAAAAAAAAAAGCCCTGAAAAACACTGCAGTTTAGTCTTAGTGACACAGGTCTTAGCACAGTCTAATTTTTCCAGCTTCTTAGCTGGACCCTGAGGGCTGGTGGCAAACTTATCCCAGGAACCGGGGCACACAGAGCCCCACGATGTGCACAGATGGGTGCAGTGAATGATAAATGCCACACAGGAAAGGGCAGGCTGTGCCACAGACTGTTCTCCCACCATTGCTGCTATTGCAGAAAAGGGTTCAAATACAGAGGAATAGAAAACCCTGTGTATTAGGCATGGGGCAGTGCAAATCGTATGCAAGATAGAACACTGAGAGAAGTTTTTTCTTAAGTTCATTTGTAGTTACCATTGGGATCAACTTAGGATTGTTGTTTGTAATCAGAAATGTTATCCAGGAAATATGAACTAAACTGAATTTAGTTCTGAGTTTACCGAAGCCGTGAGCTCAACGTAGCACACAGAGGCTAGGGATGGCAAAAGCTTGTACAATTACAAGATCTTAAACCAATATATAATACTTCAGTTCTGCTTTCTCCTCAGGTGCATTAGGGGCCACTAAGGAGATTCCGAAATTATGCATATTGAGGTAATTCAAAGATATTTGCTTTAAAATGCCATAACTTAAAGATGGCAGTTTTATTGCCAATGAGAATCATATGAGAGACTAACATGCACATTTATGCAAAAATCACTCAGTTGCATTTACAACAAAGCAGAGTAAACTAAATCCAGACCAAAACGGATTTGTTAGCAGCTTTAGATTTTGTTTAAATTTCCCCATAGGACATCTGAACCATATGTGGAAATAAAATCCATGTATAGAACTGCATATTCCTGTGCAGTTTATTAGGTACTTGACATCTCAATCAACATACTAATGTACTTCCTGAGACAACTCTTAAGCATCTGCAAATTTTTCCTTTTGATTGCTTTTTTCTCTTCATGTGAAAGAAATCTTCCTCTGCTGACTGTTCTTCTCATTGACCTTGTAACCCTCTCTGCCTGTCCTTGTCTCAGTGCTGGCCAAGCTCAGTCATATCTTCCTAGAAATGTGGTGACTCAGAAATTTGTCTGTCTTCTGGTGTCCCCACACTGGGAGTATCCAGCTTCTCAGGAGAATCTCCTTTGGCTTTGAACTCTGGGATTTAAAAGATGGGCCCTGTTAGATATACAAGAAGTATTTTAGAATGTTTGAAGAGCTTTTTCACATCTTTATGCTGAGGTTAGGTTTTTTTGTTTTGGTCAGAATTGTGTCATTCGACTTATATTAACAAAAAAAAAGTCTACAATCTGGCTTGAGGTGTCCCTGGGTACATAAATATTAATAAATTAGGTAGACTGTCTATTCTTCATTCCCTGAAGGGAAGTGGCAAGCTCTGGGCTGTACTTCTGTAGCAGAAGTTGCTTTCCCCTTCTTCCTGGGCAGAGTGACTACATCTATTCTGTCTTCTGGAAACAGCTCCTGGCCTGTGTATCACACAAACTGTGCTTGGGGGTTGTCCAGGAAAGTACTACTTGGCATGGTCAAATCCATGCTGGGTAATGTGTTACTCCATCTACTCAGTTAAATAGGAGGATGATCACAGGCCAATGCTCTCTCTGTCACCCTGCTTTGTTTGCCAGAATAGTCATAGCCCCCAGATCCCATCAGTAGGCATTTCCAGGAAGCTATTCAGAGCATCTTGTCTCAACAGCTTGCTGGAGGAGCTGGATAGAGAGATGGAGTATTTATAGGGGGAATGGAAGCCTAGCCCTGTCAGGGATTGGCACTGCTCCTCCAGCTCACCTGCCTTGGGGTTTGCAGAGGAGCATGCAGGAATCTTGTACAGCATGGTAGAGGTTTTACTACCTCTCTTTTGGGGTGGTGATGCACATGATACCTGTGCTAATAGGTAGACAAAACACCCCTTTGTATTATGCCCTCATGTTTTCCTTAAATATCTTCCTCCCTCTCTGCTCTCGCTCTCTCTTTCCTTCCATCTGTCTCTAGATGTCCCTTATAAGGGCTGGAGCAGCAGAGATTTTAAATACTGACAGTTCCCAAGAATGCAGAATACCATGAATTTGCTCAGACCCATTGGTAAAATACATGCTCTCTCTTCCAAGCTAGCCACACACTAACAGGAAGATGACAAAGTGAGTTATTTATAAAAGTCCCCTAAATGCAACAAAGCTTTTCATTTGCCCCCACTGGAGCTCAGAAGGACTCCACAAGTTGTGCTAACTCAGCACAAACACTAATGAGCAGCTGATGAAGACTGCTGTCTTCAGAGAGCTCAGCTCCTCAAGTCTAAGCAAATGCCAATCCTACCAGAACAGTGAAAGCAACCAAAACATCACAACCACAACCAAACACAGAGCCAGGCAACTGGGCTAAGGCTCCCTAAGTCCATCTGTCCTTCAGCTCTCACCTAGATTTGGCTCTTTTCTCTTTCCAGGGTCACTCTGTCTCCATGCATCACGACCATGTTATTTGATAATTCTCTCTGCCCGGGTACATGGAGACAGAACCTTTGCTCTGCTGCTCCATCACAGCCCTAAAATCTTGGACACCTGAGCTCTAAGTGCTCTGAACCAAAAGGATCCTTCAAGATACAAAAGTTGCTCAGGCTCACCTGAGTAGCAACTGAGTTCCACCAGAGTAGCAAATTCAGTGTATTGGTCCAGAGGTAGAATGTAATGTGAAAACAGAGGAAAACTGACTATGATAGTTACTTGTAACTGTAGACAACACTGAAAAGACCCAGCTTCCCACAAAATACATGTACATGTCGGCAATAGTTTTCCACACTCTTTCCTTAGCCCTTTAGTTTAAATCTGAACATCTGAGGACCTCACAGGATCCTTACTGAACCTGCCCCCTCATCCCCATCCCCACCTTGCTAACTCTGAGCCACTGCACTTGGTTGGATGTGGAAAGCAAAGAAGAGGAGGGAAAAGAGAACATTTGTGTTCCCCAGTGGGTGTCAGGAGGCCATCCCTGCAGCAGGGAGCGCACTGGGTATTGCACCAAGCTGGAGGGGAAAGATCCCAGTTACTTGCTTGATACAGGAGGACTAAGATGTGAGTGCCGGGTTGCTGCAGGAGCAGATGGGCCCAGGCGAGGGTTGGTGCTGGAGCTGCCACTGAGTGCAGGTGGTGTTCGGCTCATGTTCAAACAGGGCTTGGCTCCGGCTGCAGCACCATCAGCCCGGCTCTGGCGGGAGCCACGGCCATGGCTGTGCCTGGAGAAACACAGCCAGAGACCTGCAGCCCCGACAAACTGGAGCTGACTGAAGCCCAGGCTTCCTAATACAGGCTTTCCCCACAGTCCCGCTGATCTCAAATACCTGTGGGCTCTGGGCCTCAGTGGCCAAAAGGGGCCCTGGTGAGAAGAGGATTTTTCAAGAGCTTGAACAGACTGTGTGCCTGCTGAGCATCCCTCCCACAGTCTCCTGGTGTCTGAGTAAAAAGCAGCTGCCTAAAAATAACTTACAAATGCTAGTCCTAATTGAACTCCTGGCAAATACCATGGTAAGGTAAGCTGCTGCAGGAGCTGAATTTTTAGAAGAAAACTAACAAGGTTAATTTCAACTGTTTTTCCAGATAAATAATGAACATGGATAAAAATTCAAATGTTTCAGTGAGCTAGACCAGTACATTGGAATGACCCAAAGGCTTGCAAAGCAATGGTGCTGATGGACGATGTCACCTCGGTTTTTTTGGTTTGGAGGCAGTATTAGGAGGCTGCGTTGTTGAAGCAGAAGAACATTCATGTCTGTTGGCACTGCTATCACACCCCCTGACAGACAGGGATGCTTCATAGTGACAATTAGAAAAGCAAAGATAAGCAAAAATAATTGTTTTGCTGTTCTTCAAACTTCTAAAATGGACAATTTAATGGACAATTTAAAAAAAATTGTTTGACGATACTGTAAAAATGTTATTGCAGTTTTGTTCAGGAAAAATAATCAGTTTATCAGGTTTTCTTCATCACGTTCACAACTAGCTGAGGAAATAAGGAGGAGAAAATAACAAATCTTACAAACATTTCTGGATTTTCAAGAGGTTAGGGTTTTTTTCAATACCCATTCATTATGAAATCTGAAAAAGGAAAAAGTTGCATACATACATATGTGACTGTAAGCACATCTAGCTAAGATAAATCTTAGCTAGATGTTTGTTTATATATGTTTATAAATGGTACATAATAGACGCCTTTAATAAAGAAGGAACAAACCAAATGAAATTATTTAGGAAGCATGCTAGCTGTGAAATTTCTCCATTGATGTTAGAAACTTGCCTATCGCTTTACAAAACGTCTGCATGGATGACTGTAGTGATGTGGTCCTTGGTTCTTTCACGATTCCTCTGCACTGCCTAGTCCTGCTGCATGGGCAGAGCAGCAGTGGGGCTTGGTGGAGAGAGACCGGGCTGGAATCTCAGCTCAGCTCAGCTCAGCTCAGCCTCTCTTCTGCTGTTTGACTTCAGCCCTTCTACTTGTTCTTCTAGTGGGAGCAGAGTATTCACAGTATCTCCCTTTAGACATTAGATAATTTGGGCACTGGACTGTGTTCTTGGGAATTTCACCTACCTCTTTATTAGCCAGATATGAATCATGGAATCATTTAAGTTGGAAAAAACTTCAAAGATCATTGATTCCAACCACTAACCCAGCACTGCCAAGTCCACCACTAAACCAAGTCCCCAAGTGCCACATCTGCACATCTTTAAAATACCTCCAGGGATGGTGATTCCATCACTGTGCTGGACAGCCTGTTCCAATGCTTGACAGCCCTTTCCATGAGGAAATTTTTCCTAATATCCAACCTAAACCTCCCCTGGCACAACCCGAGGCCGTTTCCTCTGGTTCCTTTGCTTGCTAACTGGGAGAAGAGACTAACTCCCCTCTGGCTACAACCTCCTTTCAGGCAGTTGTAGAGAGCAATGAGGTTGCCCGGAGCTTCCTTTCCTCCAGGCTAAACACCCCCAGCTCCCTCAGCCAAAGACTTGTGCTCCAGACACTTCACCAGCCTTGTTGCCCTTCTCTGGACACTCTCCAGCACCTCAGTGTCTTTCTTGGAGTGAGAGGCCCAGAACTGAACACAGGACTCGAGGTGTGGCCTCACCAGTGCCGAGTACAGGATTACAATCAGGGATCTCATCCTGCTGGCCACACTATTGCTGATAAAAACCATACTTTTCATATAAAGACTAGGCCTGAAATTATGAGATTGGAAATTATTATTGTAGGGCATAAAATCCAAAGCTTAATATTTTATGTCATAAATGCAAGAAGCACCTGGTTATTGCAAATATGAAGAAGAAATGTCTATTTATCTAACTTACCCTAGTCAAATTTTGAAAGGGCACCACTGCATAAAAGCCCATGGGAGGGAGAAAAGAACATACAACCCCTGACAAGAAAGGCATGATATGTCTGAGCAAACCAATGGAGACGTTAAAACTCAGAAGGCCCACAGACATCTGCTAATTTGAACATGCAACTGGCAGCTATCACCAAGCTGTGGTCTCATGTGGTTCTTGGCTGTTGCTTGCCTGTATTTTCTAATTTCCAGCATGTCTCCTTGGTGTTACTCCTACATGAACTGGCAGTGTTGTCAGAGGAAATCATGTCAGTGCGCTGCAGACCATTTTTTGCCTTGTTAATTTGATGGAACTTGATGTTTAAAATAAAAATGCAAGTTTCATCTACACAGAGTTTTATATTTTGTACTGGGAACACTGGAACCATGTGAAGGAATCTTCTTCTGGCCATAAAAAAAATCAAGTAAGAGGAAGAAGCTTCCTTTCACTATAGGGTGGTGGGGTTCACAAGCACATGCAATGGATACTCACGAAGTTCAGGGCGAACAGTACTAAAATGTTAACTTTTTTCAGTAGTCACAGAAACCAGTGTGGTAAAAGAAGCAGATTGGCAAACCCAACCTGGTTTTGGGCTCACACGGACTCTCAGTAGAAAGCTGAAGTGGGATATAGTTAATTATCAGGGCTAAACAAACTCTTGCAGTCTGCTAATGACATGGATCCTACGGTTACCCTCTCCCCTTCCCCTGTTCTCATGTGGTGGATAGAAGTATCTCTTTTTGTACCATCCTATAGCCAAAGCATCATGTACCTGCCTCCTTTTCTGAGATAAAGCCCACTCAAAAGACTGTAAAAATACTGAATGAATGACTCATGTCCTTTAGACACATTCATAAAATCACCTTCTCATGGATTGACCTTTGCTATATGTTTTGGGCTATTAGATAGATGCATTTTTTTCGAGAGCTTTCACTATCTTCACATCAAAGGACTTGTTTCATAGCATTGATAAAATTCCCCTCTCACTTCCCAAGAAAAAAAACCCTGAAACTGAAACCTGCAAAACAGCAATCCCTTTGCTGTTGTTCTCTAAGCATTGGTCTCCTGGAGCCCACCCTACCCCAGAGCTTACTTTGGAAATGAAAAAGAATACCAAAACATCTTGAGAAATGCCCACACTGTTCAGAACAAAAGATTCAAATGCAGCAGTGCAATTATGTGTCTAAAAAATCGTGACTTGTGAGGCAGTCTCCAGCTCTGAGCCTATAGCTCTGGCCTTTGGATATGTCTCTCTGCCATTCATGAAATGCAGAGCATCAAGATGGAATTCGGGGAGGATGTAGCTGCATTAATGTGCAAGGAAAACAGAGAGAAGCTTGTGGGGCATCCTCCAGGAATCCCACAGCCAAAACATGTTTTGATAAGGTGCAATGCTCTAATAAATACACCAAGCACTTGTGATAACTATGTCATTCAGAGCTCCCAGGTCTTATTTTCTGTAATATGTTTGCCTTGTGAATAGGATTGAACCCAACAGTGTTTCATGGTCTTCAGTGGGTCAAATAATCGTAAAAAATGTACTACATCAAGATAATCTTCCCCATTTTGTTGCTTCCTTTCCATTTTTCCTCTAGCTAACTCCCTCTTCAAATACAGAGATAGTAAATTAACTAAGTGATTAAATGAAAGATCATCCTATTGCAGACAAATAATGCTCTATGAAACTTCTTCAGTCTGCAAATCACAGCCTTCCCTCTAGCAAGTGTTTTCTGCAATGTACAGCCACTCAATCTGATTATATGTGACTTTGAGCAGTGGGAGGTTTTGTGCTTGTCTTTATGCGTAAAGGTAAAAGTCAGCAAAATGAATGGAGCTTTGGGTATTACTTATGTATTTGATCAAGCCCTTATATTCTCTCTACCAAGTATACTGTAAGTGCTTGACTAGATTTATCAACTGCTTTATAAGGAGCAGCAAGAAACCCAGATTAAAGGTTGCTAAGTTACAAACCAGATAAGGCATAGGCATATTTCCAAATTTATATAAGCACCATGCCTAAATTAAAGAGAAGTGTGAGAAGCGATTCGAGCTCAAGAATAGGTTAGCGTGCAAGACAGATTTTTTTCTCTATTTCTTCACATGGTTTTACTTCCAGCAATATTTCAAAGGGGTATTACAGCATTCAGAACCTATTACAACATGCCAACTATGAGAGAAGCAATGCCTAATACCCAGCATGGGGGCTTTTTAATGGTAATACAAATATTATGCAGCATTTCCCCCCCCCAAACCAAGGCTTGAATACAATCCTCCTACAAATACAAACATGTACATCCTGAGTGTACAGGCCCTTGTTACAATGGGGACAAAGTAGAACTGTATTCACAGACAGATAACACAGACGTTAATCTGGCGATTGAAGAAATGGGATTTTGAACTGTGCAAATTCCAGTTCAAAGAAGGGATCCTTCTCAGGATAGATGTCTTTGTTATCAGCCTGTGTTTAGCTAATAAATGGTTTATTAAAAATGGTATGGCTGTGAGTGGCTTACATACATATTACTGGGTTTGGAGTGGTGCGAAATTATGGCTTACTGTGCTAGAAGAGCTGTTAGGAGATGCTTGTGTTCACGGCATGGGGAAGCAGCACACAGAAAGATGGAATTCTAGAGGCAACTGTTTTTCAGCCTGCTTAAGTTCCCAGGCTTTATTTTGGTCTCATGTTATTAGTAGGCATCATCACAGGTGGCTGTGTTCTGAGTCCCCTGAGTTTTCTAGCAAGGGAAATGCTGCTGAAGCGTTGAGCCCTCAGACTGGAGGTGAGGCTACTTGGTGTGAGGTACCTCATGGCTAGCAGGTGCTCCCAGCTGTGAGCCCAGCTCCCCTGGAAAAATGTGTGCTGCAGAGTCCTACTGCAGGAGAGAACAAACTTTAAAACATCTCGTGGAGAAATAACTATATTTTGCAAGTCTGCTTTTGCCTTCAGAAAGGTTAACCTGAGACATTTATCAGATGATTATCTCCACATATCTAGATTTCCTTAAGAAAAAAAAATGAAAGAAAGAAAACTTTAATTGATTGCCACCTACATATGGCCTGATGGCTAGAAAAGGCTCTGGCAGGGGTTGGCTAGCTGGGGTAGAGAAGCACATTGCCCATAGGCGTTTTTCTCATTCCCTGCTTCTTATGCGGGTGCAGAGTCCAGAAAACCAGGCAGCTATGCTACACCATATTGATGCCTTCAGGGAATTTCCAGGAAAAAAGGTCAACTAAGGCCTTCTGGCTTCATTCTGGTAGTTAAAAACAGAATAAACCCCTGACTTCCAGACCGTGGACACCACTCAGTCTGGCTTCATCATCCCTTGGAGCTCTGCAACATAATGTCTTAATAAATTAGAATGATGTTGCACTGGACTTTCTTCTATTTTTTTTTAAGGAGTATTTTCACTTACATGAGAGAACGAGAAAATGCAACCTGATTCCTATCCTTCTATTTAATTACCAGCCCTTCTGTTTTCAAGCAGTTTTAAGATAAGGATAATTATTATGAGAGGAGTTAGGAAGAAGGAAATAGCACTTTTTTTTAGTTAGGAGACAAAAAATTGCTCTGAAAACCTTGCCAGGTGAGACAGCAAAACATACCTTAATGTTGCTCAGTTATAACAAGAAAAAAAGTAGTATGGCCCTAGATCTAAAGGAAGTTCAGGGCATTACTTGGCCCATGAGCTGTCTGTGCTCCTGTCTGCTAGCCAGACAGAGAGTACCAAAGACAAAAGTCCTGTGTTTTGGACATTGATTAAAGTTCAGGCTTTTCAGAGGTACTAAATTTATGTTACCTTTCAGCTGCTGCAACAAAATGCTCATTAGAAATAGTGTGCTTTAGTTTGGAATCCTTTTCGCAGTTGCACATTTTTCCTTCTACTTAGCAATTAGTCTTATCTCTGGAAAAAAGCAGTTCCCATCAATTTCTTGCTTTCTTTCTCATGAAGCCTTTCTCCCTTCTTAGCTCAGAGCCCTAGAGAGAATGACACCTGGTGGTTCCTCTGCTGGTGGTTCCTTTGTCACTGGTAGGACACTTCATCTGTGCCATCTGTTCAATACAAGACACTTGCCCCTTGCTGCTCTGAGTAAAGCCAGAGCACATACTTACAGCTGCAGTCAAACTGATATTGTTTGGTAATCACTGTTATGAGGGATTTTTGTAGACATGCTCTAGATTTTCCTACTGTTCCTTGTTCTAGGCAAGATACCACCCTGAGAACATCTAGTAGAAATGAATCCTGCTGCAAGATAAAGTCTTGGACTGAGCATATGAGTCATTGGCCTTATAGCTAGGTGCTCTGTTTTTTCTTTGTGTATTTGCCGAGCTGACAATTTAATCTCTACCTGCCTGTCAGCTCTTGACTGTAAAATCCTTCAGTCTGTGCTCCTGGAGATCTCAGTCATCCCAACAACCAGTGCCACTGTTTTGATCATTTCAATCCTCTTTTGCACACCTGTGGTGGTGAACAGATGAGAGAGCAGCCTGAAAAATGAGTTTAAAAGGTTTTTCTATAGTCATCCTTCAATTTTATTACATTACCTGAGTTTGATTCTCTCTTTTTAGGAAGGGAATACTATGACATTAACCATTATGCCCATTCCTACCCAAGTCACTGGAAATTCCTTCAGGACTATCAGGATATTAAGTTCTGCAGTTTCTATTTCATAGTGTCATAGAATCATAGAATCATTTAGTTTGGAAGATGCCTCCAGGGTCAGTGACTCCAAACATTAACCCAGCACTGCTATGTCCACCACTAAATCATGCCCCCAGATTTTAAACACCTCTAGGGATGGTTATTCAACCACTTCCCTGGGAAGCCTGTTCCAGTGCTTGATAGCTCTTGTGGTGAAGAAATTTTTCCTAATGTTCAATCTAAACCTCCCCTTAAGGCCATTTCCTCTTGTCCTATTGCTTGTCTTATTTGCAATTCTCACTCATCCCTTCTAAAATAACCCAGCTTTTAAACCTCTCCAGGAGCAGCATATCAAAGTGTTAAAGCAAGAGTTGCCTTTAAAGCTCTTTCCTTACATATCCATCTTCTCTTTCCTTCTCCTTCTCTCCTAGCAAAAACCAAGGCTTTGTGAAAGATGAAATCCCTGGGAAAGCTACTGCAGGAATTATGACATCAAATTTAACAGAGTAGTCACTGCCATTTCTGAAGTAAGGTCTGCACTACAGGTTTTTGTAAATCTTATAAGGATCAAGGTCATTTGGGGCTGGATTGATTTTGCTTAACTGTGCTTGTCTAACTCAAATTTGATGCCCAAGGTTCAGCCACCTAGGGTTCTTCCTAATTCACAGCCTTCTTGGGGAGTCAGTCGTCCTGCAGGTTACCTTCTTTTAACATTCATTGGGTAGCACACAACCTGAGAAGAGATTTGCCATTTTTAGAGTGTTAGGTTTAGAAGAGATGAATCATACCTCACTACTGTGGTGCCTTCTTGCTGTCATGAGTCCTCTACAAGATGAATCCCTGCATCCATTAACTTACTCCTCTAACTTAAATGGCTTTTATGAGGTCCCCTGCAGGAATCTCTCCTTGCTGTCAAAACTCAAGTGAGTGAGTCATGTCCAGTGTTACCCACACTAGATTAAATACAAATACATGCTTATGGAAGAAGAGCAATACTTCACACCCAAAGCCCCCTGTTTGAACATATTCATATTGAGATTTTATTTGTTATTTACAGTAGCTTCAGAAAATCTCACAGTAGTTTGTAAATTACAGTGGAGATTACAGCATGTGCATTCCAACCCAAACATTGTGATTTACAGAGAGTTTGGAATTCATTAGGGAAAAAGAGCTAAATGGAAGATGAGAACAAGCTCTACAATGGAGGAAAAGGTGCAGGAATTAGCGTGAATCTTTCCAGCATTATCTGTGATAAAGTTGCAGAGATGTGGCACAGTTCTATTTCACTTTTATGAAATTGTATTCACCAGCAGTGGAGGTAACAGCAGTGTTTTTGGAGACATGAGAAATTTGAAAAACCCAAAGCAGCAAATTCAAACCAGTATAAGCTGTGATAAAAAAAAAAAAAGATATACAATGTCTGAGACCCATAGAGCTATAGATTATTTTAGACTAGCTATAAATGGGGAAGAAAAAATTGCATTGTATATTTCTATTCTGTCTAACTTTCCACTTAAGGTACATTGTCATATTCATACTAGATTTATGATGTTTCTGTTGAAAACAAAGAAGCCACATGCAGAGAGCCAGACACCCCCCACACCCAGAAGTGCTCCCTGCAGCCATGGTGTGGGAGCTGCAGCCTACCAGCCATTCCCTGGGGAGGCTTTAATGGGGATGTGTTGAGATTGATGCTGGATCTGCAGCACATATCCATTTGTGAAGAATCCATACATAATCAGGCCAGCAGGGACCTCAGAAAGCCAAAACCACCACGCAGCATCTCCATAACAATATCTAAGCCTGTGATGGTTGCTAATATAATTCTGCAGATGAAGAATCACAAGGGTTCAGGACCAGTGGGGAATCTGGATAACTGGAAGTTAAAAATAAATTAATCTATCAAACATGAGAGATTTAAACCAAGTTTATGTGAGGAACACAAAGGTGAAGAGTCTGTTCAGTAACAGACAGATTTAGTCAAATGTTTAAATTCAACCTCGAAATAAAAAACTCTGGTAATACACACCAGCCTGGCCAGCAACAATGATGCTGATGAAGCAAACAGATAAGAGTGTGAAAAAATCCAGGCTCTCTGGTGCTCAGTTGCCCCTTGTTGTCCTGATTCAGACCCTTCCCATCTCCTTGTCTCTATTTAATTAAAGCACATAAGTGGCAGCGCCTGTTAGCTAGCGGCTTTGCATTCGGCAACCATGTCTCTCAGACTAACTGCTGAGTCAATCTGATGGATGAGGAGAGTGCTTCGGCTTTCGCAGTCATTTAGTTGCAGCCTCCACAGATCTGTGGTGCGATGTAGGACTGATAGGATCTGTTCCTGTGCCAGGGCTTTGGAGGAGCAGCCTGTAGCTGAGCACTCACTGCTCCATGTGCGTCCATTCTCTGAGCAAACCCACTTTACTACCCCTCACAGTGTACAATCAATCAGCTGTCTGCTTTTTTTTTGACTGCTTGTAACATTATGCCTGGTAAAGGAAACTTTTAAATAATGCTTCTTTCCTCTGTCTCTTTTTTTTTTTTTGTCAAATATAATTTGCAAACAATGCTGTACTCCAGGGAAAGGTAGTTACGGTAGAGGACTAGGGGATTTGTGCATTGTTTTAAGAGGGAAAAGGAGGTCATAAGCAGTATCGTAGAAAAACAAGTAACTGCAAATCTTTAGTTACTATTGGCAAAAACTCCCCAAAACTAGGAGACCAGCTTTGAACTGGCAAAGTACCATTCATGGGTTCACTGAATAGATAAATAATTTTTTTTCTGAATGTATTCAGTAACACTGGCCAGCTGGTGATGTCCCAGTAAAAGTGATACAGATAGATACAAGCTCTGATCATTTTATTTTTCATGTAGAACTGTCATACATCAAAGAACTTCATAGACACCAGTGAAGTCTCCTGACACCAGAGTGGGCAAATGAGCATTACATAGCAGATGGGTAAAATGAGACTTAAAAAGACTGAACAGAAGTGGCCTCCCTGGAAACACAGCTCAGCAACCTCCTGCTCGGATAAGTATCCTCAGCCACTTTCTCCATCCTCCCCTTTGCAGCCACAACACATCTGTGACAGTCACTTGTGTGAACATTATTCTGGGGAACTGCAGCAGGACTGGAGCATCAGATATGGGATCTGCCACCATTGCCCCCATGCTATGCTGTAGGATCATGGTGTCAAACCTTCCACCTCTGGGAATTGATGCCTATGAGATGTCCATTGGAAAAAAAAGTAGCCAGAATTATCCTGCAAGAAACGCTGGGAATACCACTGAACTATGTGTCACACTCTAAACTCATGTCTTAGCTGTTAGGATAGCTTTGGTCCAACTGAAGGTCACCAGCTATAAACATTTAGGGTTAAAGTCTAAGATAACCTCTTCAGACAACTCCACTCTGGCAGTCACCCAGACAAGGGAGGCAGTAACTGGTAGAGGGCACATTTCACCACCGAATGAGCTCAGGGTGTTGCAGGATTTTTAAAGGAAGCCAATTCTTTGCTCTCACAGCAACCCTTTGAAAAATGACAGTAAGTCTCAAACCTCTCTCACAGAGAAACCCTCTGATGCACTTGAAATTGAAATTTTGAAATGAACATCAGCAAAAACCATCTACTTGAAAAGTGATGGAGAGGCCAGTATGATTTGCAGTAAATTATGTTCTTTACTCTGGCTTTAACACCAAACTTCTCAATCTTAGAAATAATTTCAGACCTTTGACTCAGTGTTAGAAAAATATTTAGTTTTGTGCACAAGCCTGACAGAGGGCCAAAGTCTTTCTCTTATAAAATGCAGAAATTTCTGGAGTTACTCCAAGGGTGCATTTAGTCCCTTCTGTTCAAAATTTAAGACCTGCTGTCTTTCTGACAGTGCAGGTAATTGCTACAGCTGGAGCAAAGCTGTACCTCATCGTCTCCAAACTCAGCCCCTCTATTCCCTTTTGCCATTCTCTTTTGCCTCAGCAGAAACACAGCGAATCCCTCAGAGCATGTCAATGGATGGATGCAGAGCCAAATCCTTGGCCAGTGGTAGCTGACTGAGGATGTCTTTGCAATCTGCAACACATTCCACACTGCTTTACCTGCAGCAAAGAAGGGACAAGACCTCACCCATATGGGTGGCTTGAGAAAATCCTGCAGATTACAAGGTGCCTGCAGATATTCCCTTCCTCCTACTTGCCCTGAGTAGCAAGGACAAACCCTCCTGTGGTGGAGTCAGTTTGAGGGCTTTTTCTTCCACTGAGACCCTGGTGTGCCTCCTGTGTTCCCATCACAGGTTGCTGATTTGGCCGTACAATGAAAAACAAGTAAAGGCAAAGAGACACCTTCCAAGTATAACAAGGTAAAAGCCTCTGCCCTGGAGAACTTTGGAGGAAAGAGACAGAAAAAAGGCACTAAGGATATTATATTAGCTTGTTTTTACAGCTGGAGACCTGAAGCTCAGAACTGAGATCTCCACAGTGATAATTTATGCAAGACCACGAGCTCACTCAGATCCATGGTGGGGTACGAGGCAGACCCCTCCACTGAGTCCAGCTGCAGCGTCTCCATCACATGGGATGGTACAAGCCAAAACCCTCTGTCAAGTGCTGCTGTAGCTACACCTGTATAGCTCTAAAGTCTTCTCAGATGGGAGAAAAATCATTATTTGTGCATGGAGATGGGATGTTTCTCAGTTTTCAGGTTTCCTAGCTGTAATAATTCCTTGAGAAATAGCTGTGAAAAGGGCAGGATCAAGAGGTGAATTGTCAGACACTGTGCTAAGAACAAATTGGCTGGCTTTCTCTTATGCCATTCTCTGTTATACAGATACACACGCTCACTCATAAACCCAAATGTCAACAGATTATATTTCTTTCCAAGCAGGATCATCTATGAATATATATAACTCTATCTTGAATTAGAAAAATCCATCAGTTTTTCTTCTCCCTGTAGGTACACACATACATATGCACGAGTCTGTGTAGACATGCAGCTGTGGTGCAGTATACTACAAACAAAATGTGGAAGTGCAATTACTACGTCTAAAATTGAGCAGGCTCAAGGGATGCATACCAGCAACTCCTCAAATTCCAACACTTCCACATCTGTCTATATCCATCCCATAAATTTTCAGCCTTACTGTTACAAATAATTTTAATTTGCAATCATCCCCTTAAACTGATTTTAGATTAATCTTATTTCTTCTTATTAGATGTATCTTTCATGCAGAGTGTAAACCAATAATCTGCTTGTAAAGCTTACTGGCGTTGGCTCATCCAAGTGGCAGGCAGAGAGTTGCAGTTAATGGCAATAACAGAGACAGCCTGCTTGCTGAGTGGCAGCACCTCGGCATTTTTCCTACCTCCCTGCTGTGGGACTGAAATCCATGAATTTCAGAGCTGTTTGCGTCTTCATAGTCATTATGGAGGTATCTGTCGGCCAGCAGCAGTTAATGACAACTGTAACTTTTAAAGAAGACAAATGTCAGCACCACCTGGAATTCCTGGAAAGAGAAAAGCCTGTGACTTGACTTCTGCAGCATGGCAGCCTCCATTGCCACAACCAATACACAATCAGATGGACTTTTTATCATTTTGACTTCTACCTATTATGCTAGTTTGCTCACTAGTATGTGCTGGAATACATGGATTTTGGTCTTTGAAGGATTTTTCCAGTTGTGTCACCTCCTAATTGTTGGTAGAGAAGCAGCAGCCCCTAACCATGCACTGGGAAGCACTATTGTTCAGTCTGCTTTGCCCCAGTTCTGAGAAGTCCTTGTTTTCCCCAGAACAGTTGTGACTCTGCAAATAACAGAAGTCATTTTGACTATTCAAAAGATGAAGTCTGGCTTTGCCTTAATCAGTTACCTTAAATAAAAAAATAAATATTTAAATGAACAATTTATTATCCAGCTGCCTAAAATTCTTCAACTTTTTTAAATTAAATGCAAGAGGAAAGGTTACCCAATAACACCATATTTCAATTTTTCTAACAGAAAGCCCAAGCTAGAAAATTGTCCTGTGTCTGTTTTCCAGTCACCTATGGGTATTTTTCCCCTGAAAGGTATAGTGTTCAGCTATAAGCATTGGTATATAACCTGTGGAAACCTTGTATAGATCAGTCATTTCACACTGGTCTTCCAAAACTATCTGATATTTTCAAGCACAGGTTTTAAAATCTGTGCAAAGACCTTGCAAGTAATTTTGCATGTGTCCTTCTTTCTGGAGGACTCTGGAATGGACATGCAGAAATGAAGCCCCAGTTTTGTATTGTAGAATCTGGAAATGAAGATGCAAAATATGCTGTTTGGCTGAAGGGATATGAGGAGATCAGAGACACAATACAAATTTCATCATATATTGAATATGTGACCTATTCAAATGAAAATTTTCCCTTTTTGAGAGGTCCGGTGTCCTGAATGAATAAGAAGCAGCATTTTTCCTGCTCTGAACTCTCTTAATGGCCATTTTAATGACTGCCTACTCAAGTTTAAAGCCAGCTGTTTAATTACTAAATGCCAGTATTTATGGAAGCCCAGCATAAACAAGTGATAATGACACAATTCAATATTTATGGGGAGCAGATTTTTGGTAACTACCAACACTGAATAATCACAGTATTCTCTGTACTGCCACTAATTTCAGAGGACAATGAACAAGATTTCCCTGAAATTTAAAATCCAGAGACTATTCACCCTTTGTCCTCTCGGCGACTTTAGACCCAGCATGTAGTAGCAGCAAGAAAGAACAGTGATTTCCTTTCCCTGGAAACCATTGTTGAATTGATGGAGTGAGGGATATTTCTAAGGTGCTGTAACTAGTTTGCAGGTGGTGGGGAACCTGATGAGGTGAGCAGCAGGAAGATGCCGCTCAATGCTCTGACTTTTGCACAATAGCTCAGTGATTGGAACATTTGGAGAGGGGGGAGAAGAGATGGTCAGAGTATCAGATTCTCTTTGCCTCTTAAAATCCTGCTTTTTTTGGTAGTAAATTCCAAAGCCCCTTAGAAAATTGG
This sequence comes from Orthonyx spaldingii, assembly GCA_013397795.1. Classification (NCBI taxonomy): domain Eukaryota; kingdom Metazoa; phylum Chordata; class Aves; order Passeriformes; family Orthonychidae; genus Orthonyx; species Orthonyx spaldingii. Next base: position 658,754 of record VZTJ01002448.1, on the reverse strand, counting down.
CCAAAAGAAGAGGTACTTCTGATTTTAGGTCCTGTGAGATGCAAAGGTCCTTGATGAGTGTGAAATTGTCCTCCAAGACTTAGATGACTCAAATGCACCTACGCTCTGGTTTTGCTGGACTTCAGCCACTGGGCATCAGATCCAAAAGCCCATGAGGATGGTGCAGGACAGACATCATGGAGGGAGGGACTGCACTGGCTAACTTTGTTTCCATGTAGTAAGGGAAAAATTGCAAAATTGAACATTAAGGAGGCTGTTTCTCTCTACTGGTGATTTCCGTACTTCCATGTCTAGGTTGCAATTATATTTACCACATAACTGCATCCAGAGGAGAACATCAGGTTTATATTTTATTCAAGAGAAAACCCTCTACTGTTGCAATAGTTTATAGTACTAGAAATGATAGTAGAAATTATGTCAATAGCTCACACCATTTCCTGCAGAGCCTGTTTCCCTAAGACATGTTGTAGAGCAATATTCATCCGAAGTAATGAAAGGTGTAAATTAAATGGAACAAAATTAAATTAAATTGAGGAAATATTCATTCTGCCTGGGAATGACCATACAGATATCTAATGCAGTTTAAATAATGTATCCTAAATATTTTCCTTTAGGTAACTTGATTACTGTTCCTGACCAGCCCCATGTAATAATCAGATGTTCTCTGCTGGAGTATTAACCAGACTTTTGCCTTTACCAGTCTGCTCTGAAGATCTGAAAAAAGATTTCACTGAAGTCACCGGGCTTTGCATCAGAGACCCGTCTTGCAGGGCTGGCTGAAGGGAGAATGAGTAGCAGGGGAGTGGCCTGCCTGGCTGTAACATCAGCGTGTAACATAACACAGAACATCCACATGACGTCAGTGCAAAGGCTCATCTGGTCCTGCTTCCTCTCTCCCTGCACATTATTAAGGGAAAGGAATATAAGAACAAAGAAGTGTGTGTTTGCTCCTGGGTCTGTAGAGGCAGGATAGTACAAAAGTGCAGGAAGGGGAACATCTCTGTACCCCCAAAGCAACAGGAGAATTTCTGGATTATGGGTGATAATTAGAAGTTCATGGTTAGTAGTCACAATGGACCACTCTTTCATGATTTTTTTTCTCCTCTCTAAACTTTTTATACTAATTAAGCACCAAATGAAAAGGTCTTTTTAAAAATCCATTATGCTTTAGCTACAGGTATCTCTTGTGTTCCTTGTCCTATCCTGTCTTTCTGTCCCTAGGAACAGCAGTGGCTTCAGTACCTGAAATAATTAAATAATAATAGCATAAATGAAGATTTTTATTATTGTCATTTACTTGTGGAGGGTGAGAGGAGGCTAGTTGATAAAATGTCAGTGATTAGTTGCCTAAAGAAAGAAAGAAAAATGAAATAATTTTTCAAGTACAGGGATGGAGTGAGCCAAGCAGAGTCAGGAGCCCTGTGTTTCCACCCAGTATTTGTTCATATCACTTGAATTCTATTAGTTTCTTTCCAAATGTGTGAAACAGAAGTGTGTAGCATACATGATGACATGAGCTACTATGATTATAATCTGTATATTATTTTGAAGGTTTTGATTACAGTACAAAAGCCAAACATATGGGGTTTCTTTGCCTTTACTGTAAATATCTTGCTTGTATTGGCACTGTCCTTACAGAAATGGGTTAAATTACTACTCATATTTACATATATGTATATAAAAAATTGTTCTTTTTGAAGGTACTCTCAATTAATTGTAAAATAGCAGTTATCAACCTCTTTAGATCCCACCCTTCTCTTCTGGTTGTAACTGGCATAACTTCTGATGCTTGATTTTCCCATGCTGCGAGTTTGCTCTTTTGCTCAATTTTTCTTTTGTTCATTGAGACAAAGAATTCATGTGACTGAAGGTCATTTTCCTGTGTGAGGGTATGGTAATAGCAAATAAAAACTGTCTTCTTTTGAACAAAAGATACATATACTTATGGCTCATGTCTCAAAGTTTCATTAGCAGTGATCTATGAAACCAGATCTTTGACATGAAAGTGTGAAGTGGATTTCGAAACAGAATAAAAGGAAAGGGTCGTATTTGCAAACACACATTAAACACCTGTCATTGATTCTGATAGTCTTTGCTGAACGGCAGTGCATGTAGACTTTGTTTTGCTGTGAAAGGGGGCTCTTTTGGCCACCTGACGGGGAGAACAAGGCAACAGTCAAACGAAATGACCGTATGATTAAGCAACAGTTATAAAGAGATACAAACGTCTCTTCCTCACTGACTTTGAATAAAGCATGCTGAACTGATATTTTAAAAAGTTGTTTATAAGACCGAATAATAACAACCTTGGAACCACAATTTTGTCTCTATGATTATCTCTCCACTTCCCCCATCAGCCAAAAACCCTCAGCTCTTAGTCATGATCCATTTTGGTTCCTAATCTCCATATTTCAAGGAATTCAAAAGAGTTAATGTGCACAGTTCACATCTTAATTTACTAAGCAGTTTCAAGTCTCTTCACTACCACTGAGCATATATATTGTTTTTTGAGCTTTGGTAGTTTGCTCAAAAGCATCACCTTTTCCTATTTCCTTTCAATTGTTTTTTTAATTGGGGTTATGGAAGCGTTGAGATGCTACTGAGCATGCAGATCATCATTACAGCAAAAAACAGACAGGAGAAAGTTGTGGTCTACTCAGACAACCTGGTTCTCCTTATTCCTACCCACTGTCATTTCTATCTTAGCCTCATCTTAGAAATATATTGTTATATAGCTATTGTTTCTTGGCATTGCAAAAGCAAAGACTATGCAAGTCTTGACACTGTCTGTGCTGTGTCTGTATGAGTAAGGTGCAAAGTCAGCAAGAGAGCAGCAGAAGTACGACCAGAAGGCTTCATTAATGGGTTACTGGCACCCTATGAAGACTACATTAGTTATTTACTGCTGACATGACAAGATACTCACTCAGCAGGATCATGAATCAAAAGAAAAGAAGCACTGCCAGCCTGAAATCTAAACTGGCCAGCCACATACAGCTATGTGTCTGCTGTCAGCTTCCTTCAAGGTTTTGTGAAGTTAGCTAACAATTATCATTTATAATAAGTCTTTAAATAGAGTCTGTGCATGAAATGAACTAAAAGGATATGCCGAGTCATTGTGCCCTCCTCAGCTGTGGATGTGGCCACTTGGCAGCCTCTGTTGTGTATCAGAAAAGCCATGTCTAAGACAAGGATACAGGTGCTACCATCCCAGCCCTCTTCCTAGGGATTTGCATTCAGAGGAGACCCTTGTGAGTTAAATGATGGAATGAAGTTGGATCAAATAGGAATAAAACCAATGCAAAAGTGCCTGTCTCCCTACCTTTGTATCCATGTCCCTTTGTCACAAAAGGGCATACATTTTAAGGAAACTTTAAACTTGCATGGATTTAGCCCTTCAAAAAGATAACTCAATACTCCAAAGAACGGGAGGGCAATCGTTTGAAGTACCTATTAAACTCTTTTCATTATTCATTGGATGTCTACAGAAACATTTTTACTGGTGTAATTCTATATACCCAATAGGCTGGTGCCAGAGTTTCCATTAAACGGGTGCAACAACTACCTGGGCTGCCTGCACAGGGACAGTCACAGCCCTGTATTAACCCTTATCGATCCATGCACAAGTGAGAAAAGATAAAACAATGCATGGAGGAGACCTAGCCTGTCTGCTAGTCTGTCTGCTCAGGATAGTCTAAAACTTCCATTTACTCTAACTGGAGCAGAAGACACTCAGGAAATAAAGCCAAATTTGTCAATTTGAGGACAGGATTTCTGCTACCATTTAAATACTAGACAGGGTGCTCTCCCTGAGTCCCCGGTTCTGGACTTGGAGGAGAAAGGTGCAATTCTGCTGTGGTAATGTAAAGAGTCTGGAATTGCACAGACAATAATGAATAAAGGCTCACTTTTGCTATATATTTAACTCTCTGCCAGTTGAAGCAGTTTCCTTATCAGCTTCAACGTTGACTCTGGCTGGGTGCCCTGGCCTCGGCCTGCTACATGACTCCCACTCATACCCACTGCCTCAGAAAGCCTTGCAAGCTTCCATCAGCACTCACCACCTTCTCCTCATCGTCAGTTAAAACAAAAATCAGGACTGAAGCAACATGATCACTTACACAGTCACTGATTAACTGATTCACCCCAAATGGGCGGTGAACTTGCCCCACGGTGACCTCACAAGAGCCCATTACACATGCACATACAATGAAGAAATGAAATGACAATTTGAAATTCAGAGGTAGCGCTTGCCTTCTCTAAGGCTACTTCTGTTGCAGAGAAGCATGGCTTCTGTTTAAAACACAGTTTTGTATGTATTCTGGGTCACTCTCATTAACGCTGTTAATCCCCTAAAGTAATTTTTATTTACCTATTCTTGCCCTTTTGCAGCACTGTCATAACAACTTCTTTTTGGTTTGTGAAAACGCAAGAAAAAGGAATTTGTGCATATAAAAAATAAACCTTTCAACTGAGTTTTGTCTTGAAAGTAGAGAACTTTCCTCATTTTACTGTAAGATCAGGGCAGTGCTGTAGTCTCCTTGCCTTCATTTCTTCTGGCCTTTTTTATATCTGTTCTATTATTCTCTTCACTTTCTTAGAGAAAAATACCTGTTTTAAAGATACAAATGGTATATGTGGGTATATATCTTGAAGGAAGCCAGCCAATACCCAGGTACTATGCATCCTGCTTAAACCCTGAAATCCCAGCAGCCCAAATATTTTTCTTCCAAAGGAGTGTGGTGAAGTCTCTTGGACTGCCATGGAAACAGGCTGCGTAGTGTTGTCAAAAGGAATAAGAATTCAATTGTACAAATAATCTGCATTTAATGTGAATATTGCTCATTGCCAAGGTACAAATGTCATACTTCATAAGAAAAAAGTTTCCAGCAGATGTTCTTGTAATCCTATTTACTGGTTCTATGATATTTTCCCTGGTTAAATGACATGACTTTTCAGTGTTGTTCATACGTTGAAAAAAACTTTAATGAACACAATTTAAGAAATAATTCATCACAGGCATGGGAATGGAATAGATGACCTAAACTATTTCCATTTTCTACTGTTTTATTGCTATACTAAATATGCTTATAACTAGAAGACAAAAGAACAATTATTCTAGTGTAAAAACATCCATGTTATTTTTTTGGAAAGTAAAAACAATTTGGTAAAATGTCATGCCCCACAATTAAGTACTTTTACAAGAACTGTGTATTAGCCAGGCTTGGCAAATGACTCTACGTGTGGGAAGTTGTGCTGGACTGTGCCCTGGCATCAGTACACTACATTTCTCAGGGTATTTGCTGTATAATTTCCTGAAATATTAAACTAAACATTATTTTTTCTTCCTCACTTACTGAACACAAATTAAATTTGCGAGAAGTGCAGCTTCTTATATTCACATGGCTGTATCTTCTCTCCTTTCTCTCTTCCAATCTGGAGATTGTTGGATTGTAAATTTTGAAAATCTCTTCCTGGGAAATCATCCTTACAATAAAAAGAGGGGNGAGAAGAGAAGAGAAGAGAAGAGAAGAGAAGAGAAGAGAAGAGAAGAGAAGAGAAGAGAAGAGAAGAGAAGAGAAGAGAAGAGAAGAGAAGAGAAGAGAAGAGAAGAGAAGAGAAGAGAAGAGAAGAGAAGAGAAGAGAAGAGAAGAGAAGAGAAGAGAAGAGAAGAGAAGAGAAGAGAAGAGAAGAGAAGAGAAGAGAAGAGAAGAGAAGAGAAGAGAAGAGAAGAGAAGAGAAGAGAAGAGAAGAGAAGAGAAGAGAAGAGAAGAGAAGAGAAGAGAAGAGAAGAGAAGAGAAGAGAAGAGAAGAGAAGAGAAGAGAAGAGAAGAGAAGAGAAGAGAAGAGAAGAGAAGAGAAGAGAAGAGAAGAGAAGAGAAGAGAAGAGAAGAGAAGAGAAGAGAAGAGAAGAGAAGAGAAGAGAAGAGAAGAGAAGAGAAGAGAAGAGAAGAGAAGAGAAGAGAAGAGAAGAGAAGAGAAGAGAAGAGAAGAGAAGAGAAGAGAAGAGAAGAGAAGAGAAGAGAAGAGAAGAGAAGAGAAGAGAAGAGAAGAGAAGAGAAGAGAAGAGAAGAGAAGAGAAGAGAAGAGAAGAGAAGAGAAGAGAAGAGAAGAGAAGAGAAGAGAAGAGAAGAGAAGAGAAGAGAAGAGAAGAGAAGAGAAGAGAAGAGAAGAGAAGAGAAGAGAAGAGAAGAGAAGAGAGAAGAGAAGCTCTGTCGAGACCTTATACCACCTTCCTGTACCTTAAGGAAATACACAAAAAAGCTGAAGAAGGACTATTTACAAGGGCTGTCATGATAGGACAACAGGGAACAGTTTCAAACTGAAAGAGGGCAGATTCAGAATAGATACAAGGAAGAATTTTTTTACTGAGGGGTTGGTGGTGCACTGAACAGGTTGCCCAGAGAAGTTGTGGTTGCCCCATCCCTGGAAGTGTTCAAGGCCAGGTTGTTTGGGACTTTGAACAACATGGCTAGTGGAAAGCATCCCTCCCTATGGAGGGGGATTGGAACTAAGTTATCTTTAGGGTCTTTTCCAACTCAAATTGTTCTATGATACTTTGCTTTTTAGTGCTCACTTAACTTTCCAGCAGGAAAGTATATGCAGCTCTTTCTATTTCCTGTATTTACCAGGGATGTGTAAATTGATCTGGAGAAAGAAGGATCAGTTCAAGCAACGGTAACAGATTGGTTAGCACTGGGTGCCCCAGCTGAAGGATGGAGATGAAACAAATATTTTCCCCCTAGCCTATAGTGCTGTCATGCAATGTTGCTGTCATGCAACCTCTTGTTGACCTGATGCTTGTTCCTGGCAGCAGTGGACACCTTGAGCATAGCTTTCATGCAAACAAAAAGTGAGCAGAAGCCAATTCTGGCATCACTGGCACGGTTCCTTGCCCATTTTTATGGGTGTGTTAGTATTTTGACACCATTCTCCACCAACCTATTGGCCTGTAGACAATGTGATCTACCTGTTACCTGTCTAAGGTGATACCTTATTAGAAACTACATAAATTTATTCCAGACATGACTTCACCAGTGAAAAAGGATTTGCTAAGCATTATCATACATTTACTTGGTAACATCTTTTAGTAAGGCTGTTTCAGGGAAGGGGAAATGGCAGTCAGGGGATACTGTGCCTTTCTTCATGGACAGCATGAGCCATTTATTTCAGTTCAATATGTCATGAGCAATATAACTGAGTTTCCTTTAGTTAATTATCAGTGGAAACAGCAGAAAAGGGTTTTTTTCACAGGCTTTTTCATTTTGTAAAAAATTGTAATGAATCTTTTACAACACATTTTTATGTAACACTTCCCATTAAAATATAATATTTTTATTAAAGAACTTAATGCCTGAAAATGTATTTTAATCACCTTTCAATAAAGCAGTTTTGTAATCAAAATGTTTTTTACCTTTGTTAAATGTCAGGATTAGATTTAGTCTAAAAATTTAGTTAATAATTTTGAAACAGTCTTCCGAGAAGTAAATCAAAGCTGGAAGTTAGATGGAAACTAGTGGAAACTGGAAAGTACAAATGGAAGTATGAGAGCTTCTGTCAGAGCATATTGCACTCTCTGATACAACGTTGCACACAAATATGCATTTAAGGATTTTAAAATGTAGATTATTGTATCTATAGTTGCTACTTTTGATGTAGGTACAGTAGGTATTTGGTTAGGATATATTTGAAGAAGATAATGGTATGTGCAGAGGACAAACTTTGGTTGTCACAACGCATGGCACCTTTTCTTCACAAACTTTCTTACATTATTGAATTTCAGCCAGGTATTGCAATGCATATACCAGATAAAGGGAATGCTGCTGTCATTTTGGCAAGAATCAATCAAAGTTACCAATATTTCAAGCAGACTTTACTGAGACAGATACAATTAAGTAGACTAAAGGGTTTCTAAATCTTCTTTTTCATCTATCATGGGCTAGCTTAAAAAAAAAAAAAAGACGTATCATTAATTTCCACAGATAGATGAAGTGCTGATCCCTCTGAAATGCAAGAAAAAGGATGTAAAATATGAGTCGGTGTCAGTGCAAGTTATGGAAACAGTTAATGACTGAGTTGGCTTCTCATGCCTCCATCAGCACCACTACCGTTCCCCTGGAAAGCCATCTGAATCCAGGCTGGGACATGAACCCAGACACTCCGAGTCAAGCTGCAAGTGTCCCAGGATCTGAACCACTCGTGCATTTTCTGAGTCCTCCTCTGCTGTACCTATCTTTCATACTTCTCAATCTGAAAGCAGTGGGAGTTCCAGGAGGAGGTGTCTAAGAGCAGATTTAGGTCCCTGGGCTATTTGTTTTTTGAGTTAAAAAGACTAAAGTGGTTTCAGTAGTATAATATACACATCACTTGTCAAGTTTAGATCAAAGCAGCTTTAGTTATATGAGAATAGAAAATGTCTGCACTTGGCAAACTCCTATTTTTCCTCCAGGTATGCTATACATTCATCAAAGAGCAACTTCATAAGACATACTTTCAGCTGTCACCCACTCCTAAAAATATTGCAGCTGCCTTCCTTTCTTCCTCAAAAAAACAGAATGGGGTTTTTTCCAGCCCCAGCCATCCTCCCCGCTGTGCAGAGATGGGAACTGTGCTGTGCCATATGACTCCCTCAGCCTGGGGACAGGTGTTCATTCTCTCCTGGCCCCAATGGTGTGAGGAACAAACTCGCAAGCAGGAGACACTAACAGAAGCAGGTGTCTCTCGCTTTTTTTCTTTTTCTCTCTTTTTTTTTGTCACTTTCTAGCATTCTGTGAGTACTAAACATGCTTAAATATTTGCAGGGGTAACTAAATTTTTTGTTCTTGTTATTGTTTGACTAAAAATTTGGGGGTTGCCAAGATGCAGATCAAACCAGCAACAATCACTGTCTGTGGAAATTTTTTTCATGTTGAAAAAAATTAACAATTAAATTGAACAATTGACTCTGACATGTAACACTTTTGTTGAGGTCTCAATCATTATTGCATGGACCAAGCACTTCTTAAGGATTATATCTCCCAGTTTTATGACCAAGTATTCTTTCAGTACAATGGTCTTTTTGCCAAAAGATTTGATGTTCCATAGAAAGTGCAATTACTGTACAGAGTTTATGCAAAAAAAGCCAAATACTCAACTACTGTAGGTATAGACCTGACAAAAGAAAGAAATTCAGTACCAGAGCTGGGTAAAATGGCTGATAGTTCAAGCAATTGTTTTCAATGCTTTTAATAAAAAAATCCTATGCTGTCTCTTAAAAATATATCTAGTCAAATTAGGAAAGTGAGTATAAAACCACGATGTAGTCACAGTAGGATAATAACTTAAACGACTGAAAAAAAATAAGTACTCCCCACCCCACCCTGCCCCCCAATTTTTCTGGAATTCTTTAAAACTAAAAACTGCAAAACCAAAATTTACAGAGCTATTTTTTCTGAAGTGTGGACTATACAGTAGTGATAATGAAAATGCGAACAACCCTCCTGGGATTGTGGTGCTAGTTTGCCCTGCCAGATGCAGAAACACTTCTATACTTTTAGTATTTTATGTTGGTTTTAATTTTGTTTCATTTCTAGGGAACAATTGTACCTCGGGTAATTTTTATGTCAGTTTCTACTTCTCATCATTTCTGTATGATGTGCATTTCTTTTCTTTGGATACTTCAGGAAAATATTATGAGGAGCCTGAAAATTGATTATATGAACTGAGGCCAGGATGCAGCCTTATGGAAGGATCAGGAGCACTAACATTTCTTGACAGCAACTATTAAAATACGTAAATTGGCATTTTAAAGAGTTTGGGTTGAAATGGCAATGACTCTAAATGGCATTTTAAAGATGGTGACAAAAGTACTTATGGGTATTTTTCCCTACGCTCATACAATTCCCTGTCACTGATGCAGTAATCATAATAAATATTGCCAGACCTGAAGAAACAGAGTCTGAGAGCTTGTCCATCTTTCCTAAGAGTTCCTATTGTTCTCATAAATGTTTCTCTACAATGCTGTCCTCTCTTGGATACACTGTGATATAACCACGCTGACATAATAAGCACTAACAATAGAAATCAAACTCAGAGCTACAAAACTTATTGTACAAGGAAAACAGATGATGAAATTGTAAGTAGTGTCAATATACATTCATGGGGAAAATTGCATAGGCCCTGCATGACGCTGAAAGAGTGAACTTTCCCATTCTTTTTGAATATTCTGATCAGCATGGAAAATGCAGAGAAATCCTATTTTGCAGTGCTGATTTACTTTCCATGTGTGCCACAGCAAGGTCAGAATCCCTGGAAGCACGCTGCTGCTTACCTCAAGCTTTCTGGGAGCTTCTGCCTTGCTTCTGGCTTGGAAGTCCTTGAAAGACAAAAAGGAAGAGCAAGCAAGTGCACTTTTTACCTGGGGTGACTCAAGCGATTGAATCGCTGCCCTCTGGCTGTGCTTTACCGAGCACAAAGGAAAGATTGACTGCCCATGCCAACATTCGAACCTTGTGCCATTGCTGAAGCTCCCAGTGAATTCCTCCCAGGTACACCTTGCTCCGTTAGACTCAGCACACTGAAGGCACTGTCAGTGAGCAAGCTGGGAGTTAAAGGCAGCCTTTTTGTTTTGGATAGCAATGCACCAATATTTGGGGACTGAGAGGATTTGGGTTTAAGTACTTATTACAGCCTATTTCTGCCTTGGCAGGAGGAGTTGAGAAGTACAGAGCACCAGAAGAATGGAGATATGTCAAGATCAGAGAGCTTGATTGCCCACCCAGAGCAGATCTTCATGGACTCTGGGAAGAAGCAGGAAGGCTGCTCTCACCTGCTTCATGACCTGCCCTTCTTTTCCTGCACATTATTTCCATTTACATTACTTGCAGTTTCTTCTTTTGTTGATCTCTTTGCTCCTTACTATGAATTAATATGCTGCTCAGAGCTAAATATCAACTGAATTGATAAAGATAGGTTATTTATATCTTCTCAGGATTTAAATGCCACAGAAGAAAGGTGGGGAACTTCAACAGATCAAGCAATGTTTTGCACCTGCAGCCCCATGCAAGTGACTAACTGTTTTGATGGTAGGTGCATTGATAGCTTTAGTTAGGATATGAATGGAAAGTAGATTGCTTTTTGGAAGACACCACTACTTTACTCAAATTTGCTACACCACAGCTCAAGGATTAGAGCACACTTGGGCAGTGTCACCATGCTGTAACTATCACAGTGTCCATGCACAGTTTTTACTCAGAAGTTGAAGCTTCTTCTTCTTTTGATTAGCTGCATTCATCAGGACCTGTTTTGTTTTCTGCTATGATAATTTCTTGCTGGAGGAACACAGGAAGCCCAGCACCATTCCTGCTGGTTAGGGACTTCTCCATCCATTTTGAAAAGACATGGCTGTAGCTTTAGGGCTACAGAGTATTCTCCTTTAAAAGCCTAATTTCTAATCCCTGTCAAACATTATCAGGAGGAGATCACTGGGAATGCTGAGGGTGGCAGGATGGGGGACCAGCATAGGATACAGCCTGCCCTTGTGCATTGCTATCTCTGACAGTGACTCACACCAGCAAATCTTTGGAAAAGTGCTCACTGGCTTCTGCACTGACTACTGGGGAAGCTGCCGCTTAATCCACATTTCTCTTCTGTCTGTCTTCTGGAAAAGACCTTATTTCCTCTTCTGCTTCAGATGGAAACAGGGAGAAGCTGTTTCACCTGAGATCTACACAAGAAGCAGAAGGTTTTCCTCTGCCCCCTTCCTGTCTTCCTCTACTGTTGGAAGCAGAGTCCAATACACCCCTTGCTCTCTACTCACTCCTAAAATCATTGAATCATCGACATCCTGGGAAGTGACTGGAAAATATAAGTATAGCCCAGGGCACACTCAGTGAGGGAATGATTGCTCTTTGCTCTGTGTGTGTGTGTGTGTGTATGTATATATTTTCTGATGACTTTTTTGATCCTCCACCCTTGTAGTAAGGGAAAGCATGGACTCCACTCTGAGGACATGAAGTCAAGGAAGAGAAACCTCTTCTGTGACGCTCTTTTGTATAATGCTATGCCATATATCATCACTGCCTTCTCATTTCCTAAGTCCCTTATTCCACCTGTCAGCATGTGCAGCCTCTCTGTTAGGTGAATCATCCCCCAGTCGTTTGGTGGTCTCGCAGGGCTCAGAGCCAAATTGAAGTTACGTGAGAGGACAACTAGGGTTTTAAAAGCCTGCTTACCCTGAGGAGGCAGAAATTACTTTATGCAGACTTTAACAGAGATAGGCAGTCATTTCTCTGTGGATGAAGCACAGAGTGGACTAAGGGGTCCCTCAACTTAAAGATAACTTTTTTTTTTACCAGTCACTCTGGAAAACTATTGCACCTTCTAACCTGGAAGAAAACTCTAGTACCTCCTGCTCTGTTTTTTATATCCTCATGAACCTCCTATTGACATCAGGATGTAACAGCCTCCACAGAGCCTGATTAGGTGTTCAGAAAAATGAAAACCATAAGTCTAGACTGCAGACTCTTGGATCTGGAAATCAAATGCGTGCATGGATGACTCATTCTTATTTTCCAGAAAGAAAACTGTACTCTTCCTTTTAACTAAGTTTTATGAGTAAAACCCTTCTCACTGTGTGTTGAGCACATACTATTTGAAAGATCTGGGAATGTGTCATGTATTGGCAGTATATCCTAGCAATAAAATATGCAAAAATTCATAAGCATCATCCTCTCAAACTATTTCTGGCCAAATCTCTCTCAGAAATCAATGAAAAACCTTGACAAGGGAAGTAAAACAAGATATAGTGGATACCAAAGAAAGAAATATCTTCTCCTTAGGCCTTCTCTGTCTTTTTGACCTAGCTTGAAATCAGCCAGTGAGGCGTTTATGCTGTATGTGACTTTGGAGAGGCTATAATTAGATATATACAATGGCTCACACCTGAAACTGGCAACCAAAACATTTTTGTATTTAGGAAAAGGTCGCTGAACAACTTTTCAGATACACAGGCCTTTTTTTTTTTTTCAGTCATACTGTCCTGTTTTTATGTGTTAGAATGTTTGGGCATCAAGAGGAATATTTCATTATGTCCCTTTTAAGAACCATAAATTGCACAGCCTGTCTGCCAAGTGTAAGATGCAAGCACTGTGAATTTATTGTCTGTTTTCTGGCTCTGGCACCCATCTGTCATGTGGGCATGGGTGTGCTTCTACACTTTGTGCCTCTCCTCGACTCCTGTATAACTCAGTTGGATAGCAAGCTTTGCAAGGCAGAGTTTCCTACTTAAAATGTGTCTACTCCAGATCCCCCAAGTTAGCTGGAGGTTAATGAACATAACATGAATTGTGTAAATAAATAACACATCACAATAATACTTTTCACTGTTATTTCATCCCATTCCAAGCAATCGTATAGCTTAGCCCCCAGATATTAATTTTTCATTGGTGATAGAACAGATAATTTTGGAGATATATAAACATTTACCTCCATCATTATAGAGGGTTACTCTCTTAGTAAAGGATTCCATTCTTTCTGGTCTATTGTGAGTATGTTTGCTGGAAGATGCTTGTGTCTGTTGCCCTGCCTTTCTCACATCAGCCCACAGTATGATGATACTGCAGGCTTTTTGGTTCTCAGTCAGATTATACCACCACAGATGTCCCAGGTTTTTTATTTCCATGGAGGCAATAGATGCTTCTTTGCCTCCTGACCATGATGCTTCTTCTACTATGTTGGAAAGATAATGGGATGATGTGCAGTCTCTGTTAAGGCACAAATGGTAGCACTGTTAACATATCCATCGGTAATGTCTTAAATAGTATAATCCAGTAGCAGTGAAACATTTGATCACCAGAAGAGAGGCCTTGACTTAGGTTCTATATTGAATGAAGAAGAAGGAAAAACTGCAGATTACTATTACTAATGATCAGCATATGATGGTCTTTATTGCTAGGTAAAAGGCTGGTACATTTTGTATTAGTCAGCATTCAAGGAGCTCCAGTTTCAGCAGCAGATCTGCAGGAAATAACATCAACATGGCAGTGACCAGATGTAGTTCTTCATGACTTGTCCAAAATGTTCTTAATAATTGAAGACAAAAATGTGAGTTTTACTCATCACATTTGATAGGTAAATGGGAATCCAAAACAAATAAATACAACAACTTGAGAGTGAGACTTAATTTAACAATCTTAAGATTTGTGCTTTTGAAACAAGGAGAAAATTCTTAAACACGCTTTCCTCTTCCCATAAGCAACTGCTCTGTTTTGTCTGGATTCACCTTAATATGATTATTCTTCATTTTGATATTGGTTTCAGTACTGGATACTGAATATTTCAGTACTGGTACTGGATATTGTCTGTCCAGGAGGCTGGATAGACAGCACTGTTCTCCATGGGATACAGAGAAGAAAGGAACGAAGTCATTGTGTTTCAGGCTCTCTGATGTAGTTTGTCTCATAGTCTCACAGCACTCCCCACACCCCAGACTGGATGTGAGAATTCAGATGGTGATGCACATCTGAATGCAGAAAAGTTTGGCCACAGCTGATACAGAGGTTTGTCAGAAGCAGTATCATGGTGGTGGTCAGTATAACAGAGCTGAGCTGCAGGACGTGCCCACCTGCTCCACCACACTTCAGCAGTGCAGGTAACTGAATGCTCGTCCTATTCTGCTCAGTGCTTGAGACAAAACAGCTCTTTCTGGTGCTGCTTGAAGAGGCAGATGAGGTGGTTTGAGCTATGTTTGTAGGAAGCTACATGGCCTCTTCATCTCCACACTCACTAGGCAGAGGGATTTACCTCAAGGCACACATGGGACCTGAAGGCACATCTGGAAGTGAAAAAGTATCTTCAGAAAAAAATTCTACATTTAGTCTCAGAGGAAGAATTTGAGCCACCTCAGAGCATTTCTGTTTTGTTCTATGATTTGGGGTTTTTTTTTGAGGGAGTAATAATTCTAATGAACGCTACCAAATGGGAATTTTCCCTCTCCGTTCTTTGATGGAGGACAACCAATGAAAAGGTGTCAATTGCTCTTTCTCTGCATCTTTCTCCAATATTTGCAGTTTATTACAATTTGTATCTTCTTTCCACTAGTCCATCAGTTTGAGCTGATGTCTGAAAACAAATAATCATTTTCCTGCTTTGCATTACCACTGCATCCTCAGCTTTAAGAGGATTCTCTCCCTTTCATGTTTAGATCTGGTATTACATTTTCTGCTTTATTCATCCTTAAAAGACCAGAAGCCTTTTCCCTCTGCTTTTTAATTTACTTAGGAAAAGCACATTAATTAAACAGTTACATTTGGTTGGTTGAAGGTTGAACATGATATTTATTTAGCTGGAGGTTTATCTGGCTGTCAGAAACTGCAGAGATTGCAAGTTGATAACAATACTGGTCAACCAATGTGACCTTCAACAGGACCACCTGTGGTGGACCTTGTGAGCCTGCCTGTAGCACTTATCCCTGCCTTTTCTGGCATGATTTTATATGCTACTGCACCTCAGGCACACAGTATGTAACTTCTGTCAAGCCTTCAAGAGATCAGCAGTGTGATTCTGAAAATGCTGATAAATATATAAGATACGACTCAGAGATAGCCATGCTACCTCTATGAAGGTTTCCAGGACTGTAAACGAGGGAGGACTGGAACAATCAGACAATCAATTTATGGAACAGTGAAAAGGTCAAGATATTGTAATATGCTGTGTTGCACTGAATATATGGGATATTAAAATTCAGATGGTTCATTCCTAGGAAAATAATTGCAGTTGCACAAATACAGAAGCACAGATTTCCACTGTGGTGGCAATTACACAAACAAATGGATCTACTCCAATTAGAGCCTGAGACAAACATTCTTGTGTGATCCTTTTTGGAGTTTGTATATTTGGAGTATTACTTTGTTCCACTCAAGCAGAATAACTTAACCTGATAACAGGGATGGAAATCTTCTTTCCTTCTTCTTTCTCATAAATGAAATGATGAGGAAACATTAACAGTCAGTTCAACCTCTGATAACATTTTTAACTTCAACACTTGATGTGACAAAGTCAGGAGCCTCTGTTTTTGCATCTTATTTTCTTTTTCTCCTTTCTGATCCTCAATTTGCACTTTCCATTTCAATTGTTTTGCTGGGGTAAGGAATTTTGCCGTTGACTATTAGCTTTACATTGACAAGCCTCTCTTATTTTAGCATACAGAGCCCCAGAAATTTAGCTAGGAGCCATTTTGATATAAGGGAAAGACAAGTTTCTGGTCTGTGTGGTCCTGTACCTCCTATAGGCTTTTGAGAAAAAAACCTCTTTTCTGCAGGATGTGATTTCTAAAGCTCTGGTCATTGCTAGTCTAATTGACCCTAAGTGATGCACAACATTTTTTAGATCCTTACCTAAATCTGGGCCTACAGCTACAGCTGAGGCTGCAGCAGGAACACATGGAGCAGAAAGACTATTATATGTATCTTGCAGAAAATACTCTTCTCAGTACATACCTCCTCTCAGTGCTTGCTTATAGTAAGCACTAGAGATCACAGTCCTCTATATGCAGCAGAACCTGACTATTTAGAAAGGAAACAATTTAGCCAGCTAACCTAGACAGAGAATTGAGGCATTGCTTCAGGAGAAATGAGGAAGGTGATGTCTGCCATTTGTCTTCAGTTACAGGAAGAAATAAGTCCTGTCCCAAATTAAAGCAGGAATTGCAGGCCTCTTGCATTGCAACTACAAAGAAAGTTGAAAGAGTATTCTGACAAGAGCTTCTGAGTTAAAATACAGAAGATCAGAAGAAATTCAAGTCATGTGAGAACCAAAGAACTGAAAGATTAATAAAGGAAGTAAAACCATGTCCATGTCTCCCTAAGATGTTTTCTGATATCCATGGCAGAATGATGAATTTGACAGAAACATATTTATGTCTGCCAGGCAGATATTCAGTTATAGGAAAAAAAATCTGTTGGCCTGTGAAAACTCTGTTTTCATTAAGAAAGCCATGGAAAATAATTTCTAACGTATACAAAGTCTTCTATAAACAATACAAAATCATTCTTCAGGGTACTTTTACTCTGTGTATCAGGAGGCACATGTTTTATAACACTTTTAAAATGCTATATTTGTGATGTAACTGTTTTGCAGTTTTATTTTAACTCAAATAATTTAGCTTTTCTTCTGTTTTATGTTTAGAAGTTTAGGGGTTGGGGGTTTTTGGCATTTGGAGGCAAGTCAACTGAAGATAATTTTCTGAGGTCAAAAATAACAGCATGGAGTCAGAGAGGGCCATTCAGCAGGCAATTTGTAACCCTAGTTGGGTATCCCTTCTGTTGAATGCAGCTGGTATAAAACATACAGAGTCTGGGGCTAATAGAAACAGCAGAAATTAGGAAAGTGAATTTTCTAGAAAAACTTGAAGTATAGCAAAAGTTGAACATGCTGCTAAAGAAGTCCTGTGTTTGGTTCAGGGGACTGAAGAGCTTATCCCTTCTTCAGAGTCATATTGTAATTACTAATACAAGAAGAAATAGATGTTTAAACCACTTTTTTCCTGTGAATAGGCTGTTTTTAGATACTTCTAATATATTGTCGATTTCCTACCATGTAGATTGTTTTGGAGCCATAGTGTGATAAAAACCAAAATTGTTGAAAAATTCAGCTACATGTGAAAATGAGACTTGGAAAAAATGGTGCTCCTTTACCAGTATTAAAGTTGTGCTCTCTCCTTTAAGAAACTCCAGCTTTAGAGCAGGTATTTGAAAATTAGTAGTGAATTAATCATAGATATGTCCTTCACCATTCTATAGAAACATCTCCACTTTGGAAGCCCCAGTTGCTCTGTGCAGTGCCTTGTCCAGTAACAGCCAAAAGTAAGAGTGCTGGAGACTCCGTCTTCACTGAGAAAACCCATTTCAAAACTTGCTCAACCTATTAGATCTTGGAAAATCACATTTGCCCACATGCTGCAGGAATGCCTTGCATTTTAGCAGTTCTGTTTTCTGAGCTCATTACTGTGCACTCCTGTGTACGTCACACCTTTGCAGGCAGCCAGGTCTTGCCTTCCTCAACAGGGAAGAGAGCACGATGATCCCAAATATGCAGAGATCCAAGTGCAAGGTCAGGCTTTCATTGTGCCTCTGCTCCAAAGTGGTCCCATTGTTGGAAATTGAGGAGGGAACCTTCCTCTCCTTTGTTCTCAGTAACTTCCCATGTGCTAATTAATGATGAAGTTTTCCTGCCTACACTACTAAGGGACATAGATATGCAGAACTTTTGCCTACAGGGCATGATAAAGACATTGCAAGACTATATTGTGAGTAATTAGGATAAAACATAAAATTGAGAAGATGCTCATCAAATGAACATCATCCAACATGTACACCAAATCTTATATGAGCTCATTTAAGAGTATGACTAGGCATAAGTGGTCAAATTAAGTTTGGCAGACAATTTAAATTGTGTTATTTCCTAATTCTGGAATGCTTGACTTTGTATTTTTCTTTTCCCATGGATATGTGTGCCCATGTGTTTGTGTAAAAATAAACAGGAGATCAGTATACATGATTTGCTTTCAGTGAGGATTACAGCCTTCTGGGGATTATTCCTTGAACCTTAAGGAAAAAGCTGTGGGTCTTGCAGACATCTTGGAGAGGAGAAGGTGATAAGACATCACAACATATCCAGGAGTTCTCCAGAATACAGAAGCTGTATCAATATGCTAACAGAAATCTGGAAACTACTGCAGCTATTTTCTTTTCCCAAAGAAAAGCACAATTTCTCTCTCCTATTTCCCTTCCACAATACACAATTTTGTGAATTTGCCCATGCCTGGTGTTCCACAAAAGAGTGGAAGTCATTTTTCAGGTGACATTGCCTTCCATGAGATGTCCCTGCCACCTGAAAGCAGGAGTGCTTTAGTCTCAGGTTCATGTGTTTACTTGTAGATAACATGGATGTGCCAGTGGATGGTGAGTCCAGTATCACAGTTTAAAATGGAACATATTTCAGCTGGAAAATACAGCCCCCAATCAGTGACAACTGTAATATCAACAGTTTTCCAGAAAACTTTATAATAAGGTCCATTTAGACATTTATGGGGAAAAAAACCAGAAAATCACCTAAAAGGGCCAATGATGCAAAAAGGAGACTGTCAAAACCTGGAAGGAGGATGGTGCTTACCAGATGGCTGCACTTAAACTAAGAAGGGGTAAGACAATCCTAACAACAAATAGATGATCTGACATGTCTTATCTAGTCATTCTCCTGATGAAAACTGGAATTTTCTATTGATAGACTCGTTCTTTTTCCTTTCCTTTCCTTTCCTTTCCTTTCCTTTCCTTTCCTTTCCTTTCCTTTCCTTTCCTTTCCTTTCCTTTCCGCCCCTGCCCCTTTTTTTATAAGTTTGGACTTTGCCCTGAAGTGCATTTAGGGTGTTACCTCTCCTAAACCTGTTGCACCCATGGTTTTGGAATACGTGTGCAGTTTCATCTAAACTTTCTCCTCCTGCTGTGAACACTATTGAGTGAGGATGTGGCCTGGAGCTTAGGCTGGTGGCTTTGGAGTTCAGTGGCCCTCTGCACAACCAGCACCTGCTCTCCCATCAACTCTACATCTTCCACCAATGTTGTCCTTCTGCTGAGGCAGGGAGGCACCAGGGCATCAGGAATGTGGATTCACACTATGCTTAGCAGGGTGACAAACTGGAAAATGTGAGGGAACCTTTCAGCTGACAGTGGAAGGAGGAGGTGCTGTCACAGTGCCTGAGAGAAGGTAGGCAGGCAGGGGAGGGCCTTACAAACAGCCACTGCAGGTATCTGGGGGAATGTAAAATTAAACTGCAGAGGTGCAAATGGATCTCTGGCATTTGTAGATCTGGAAGGAGTCATGCAAATGCCAGTTACTTGTCCTGTCCAGGTGCCTGAGTATCTTTGCAGAAAGAAGGCACAGAGCTCCCCTATAGGTTCACCTGCAAGATGTGAGATGCCTGAGTTTTACTGGGTTATTCTCATCTAAAAACTTTTTCAGATATTAACGGTTCAATTGTAATTTTGCATTCAGACATGCCAATATATGATGTGTGATGCAAGACTACCATGGTTTTCATGTCAAGTAAATAATTTTGCATTTTATTTTATAGCAGAAAATACTGAGAATATTCAGAATGAGTAAGTTAAGATTTGGAGACAAACTTTAGTATTTGGGGTTTTCAAAATTTTAGTGCTGTAGCATCCTTTGGGGATGAAGAAACATGCTCTTCTGCTGTCACTTGACACCAGAGCCATAGAAACAGGTTTTTGTCTGAGACGGGGATTTAGCAGACAAAAGGTGGTAATGTATTTGACTAGCAATGTTTAAATCTTCATGGTTGATAGGAGACTCCTTTAGTCTCTGTAATGAGGTCACATGTCATATGGTGATGTAATTTTAAAAAGATTGAAAGTCCACAGAGATAATACATTAGTTTGCCTTTGTGAGCTTGTCATTGTTTGGCCATTCACTTACATAAACATACGTTAGCTAAAATAATTGATTGTATTTAAATACACAAGCTAAGATACTGCAAATTCAAATTACTGTATATCCTGAAATAAATTTATATTTAATCTCATGTCAATGATATCAACATACTTGTTTGTATCTCATATAGAAGAAAACAACAATGTACCTAATGTGTTGAAGTTTCATATATTAAAGGTATAACTATGCAGTTTATTCTAATATTATCTGAGAATCACCTTTTTATTCTTCACCATACTTTGTTAGTCAAATGTTTTGCAACAAAGGGAAAAACAGACAATTATTTAGATATTTTCTCTGCAAAACTACAAAAGCCACTGCAGAAAATTCTTGCTAATAAGAAAATTTTCAAGTATTTCTCTGTGCTGAAATATCACTTCCTACAGGACTAGAGGACTGGTTACTCTTTCACTGTCAGACACAGGCTCCTAAAACTACTTGAGGCATAAGATTAAATGGTTGAGCCTAAGAAACAGAAAAATATTCTATCCGTTTGCAAAACCTTTTACCAAAAAAACGCCAATCACAGAGTAGTCATTGGCAAAAAGGAGGTGGGAGCCCTGTGCATGCTGCTATCTGTTTTGGTACTGGGGTCTGCACAATGCCCTGACAGAGTGCCTGAGCAGATGTGGCTGGAGACCACCAGATCTGATCTTTGTGCCGGTGAAATGAAATTACTCCACACCACGGTGAAAAATGTTATGCTAACAAAACCATAGTTCTGTCTATATGAACTGCATCTACATTAGAGGCCTCTGCTGGCACATCTCTGCTGGGTAAAAATTACACCTCTAACCCAATTAACCTTCCAGGGAGAAGTCTTGCAGCACAGAGACTGCTGAGATAACTCACTGCTCTGTGCCTTTCATGCACTGAAAGAAATAACCTTCAGGTTATCCACTCCAGGGATTGTCATTTCTGAAAGATGTCGGTCACCTGGGATCCTCACTCATGTATTTGTAATTCTAATTTTAAGATACTCAGCCACTGTGTTGTCTCACAGCTTTAAGAAAAGGCAGTCTCAGATGTCCCATTATCTTTTATTGCGTAAACTATGATCAAAATCTATCCTTATTTATTTTCAGGACTATTTCAAGTTATGGTGGTATTTTGGTAGGAATATTTCAAGTTATGATGATATTTGGAAAACCGGATTCCTGGTCAATGTGGCTGTCAATTCCTGCCTTTTGGTCAGCCCTTTTAAATAGTCTTTCTTATTTCTTAACCCTAAGCTCTCACTAGGCTGCAAACTGCTGTATGCTTTATGCCTCTTACTTTCTTAAATAGAAATGGCTAGCTGAAATGTCAGGCATTATTCAGAATGGAGAAATACCACTCAGCTCAGTAGGAGAGGTTTTTTGTTTCTTTTGTTTATTTTTTGACTCCTGCATGTAAACATGGCTCCAGTAGCTATTCCCTTACCTCATAAGGTAGTTTCAGCTGCAGCTGTGCTGATCAGCACTGATGAATATTTGTGCAAAATAAAGAGCTGCAAGGCTTGACTGGCTGATAGACTGTAAGATGAAGGTTTTTTGAAGACTCGCAGGTATCATGGGAACAACTAACTGCAAGCCATCTTCCCTAAACCTATGACTTGCAAAGTGTTCTCCCTCTGGAAAGAATAAATTCATGTTGTTACTCCAGAAGAGGCTCCTTTTCGTCATAGGTGTTTAAGGCAATCGTCTGAAGACATTTTTTCCCATTTGTCCCCTTTCTTGGGAGCTGAAGCACATATAGGGTTAGACTGCAACAACAGAGCAAAGATGGGGTTTCCCTGTGCTCTGCAGGCAGACATTTTTCAGAGCTGGAATAACTTAGAAGCCTCATTCCCCATCAGCAGAAACTTGTGGAATATATTCTGTAGGGGTGAAAACCCATCCTTTGGGTGGTAGATCCTGAATCAACTGCAGGACCTGATGCTGCTGGAGCAGAGAGAGGGCTCGTGGTGAGAAATGGCTCACGCCGGAGTGGGACAGAGCAGAGCAGCCTGTTAGGGGTGAAGATGGAGACAGGGCAGAGTGAAGTGGTGGCCAACGGCTGCTAAGGTCTGTCCACCCCCTCAGGCCAAAGTCTGCATGTGCCTGTGAGCGGCAGCTGTTGGCACAGTCAGCTCTCTTCACAGTTGGCCTTCAAATTGATCCAGCCTCCAGGCTTGCCAGGGTGTCCTGCAGGCCAGGCTCGCTTCTCAGGACAGGCAGGCTTGAGAAGCATTTCTGTTTATGAATCAGGGATGCAGGCAGGATGAGCTGTGTCAGAACTGTTTGTTGTATTTTTTTAGTTTTTAGTTGCAATTCAAAAATTGTGATTTCCGGGCTGGGGAGGGCTGGAGTGATTAGAAAGTTTTCAACCCCTCCTCATGCATTTTATACACTTTTCCCCTTTTTGTCTACCCTCACTGCTCACATTACAAGCTCTCAAAGGCCAGGGCTGCCTCTAATCCATGTCTGTGTACGGAGCTCGTTGCAACTGAGCTCTGTTGAGGCCTTTGGATCCTGCTGTTACGCTATAATAATTCATAACGCCCAGGGCTACGCACAGCAAACGCGTCGCTCCCTCATCCCCCGCGCCCCTGCGGACGCCCGCATCTCAGCGCACCCCGGGGAAACTTTTGGTGACAAAGGCACACCCAGCCGGCACTGGGCGGCGGGGGCAGCGGCGCCCGGAGAGCACGGCCCCTTTAAATTCCAGCTGTGCGGCGGGGGGCAGCACCGCTGGCGGCGCGGCGCGGGGCTGGGGCTGGGGCCGGGGCCGGTGCGCGGCGGCGGAGAGCGGNCCGGCGCCGCGGTCCCTCGCGGAGGCGGAGAGCATGAGGATGGCTTCTGGCTTTTTTTTTTGCCTCCTCGCGATGATTTCCATAGTAACCTGATCGAGCGGTGCAATTTCGGAAACTGGGGTGGCTTTATTATTATTATTTCCCACCCATTTTTTCACCCCCGCTTCATGCCACCGCTCCCCGAGGAGTGCCAGCCGACAGGTAAGGTGTCCCGACCCCGCGGGGGTGTTTCCGCGCCGCCGAACTTCCCAGGGCGCCAGCCGCCGGGCGCGGGGTCCTGCCCGGGGGGCTCCGCTGTGCGCGGC
>VZTJ01002448.1:560499-635138 GCA_013397795.1 Orthonyx spaldingii | reverse complement strand
TGACACCGGGGGGGGGCTGTACGTCGGGGCGGGGTGCCGGGGAGCCCGGCGGGGTGTTACTCCCCGAGGAGACCGCCGAGCTCTTTTTACCCTCTTTGTTTGCTTGTTCCCGGAGAGGGTTTTATTCTTCCCTTTGTTTCTCCCTCCTTTTCTTCTCCCCACCTCCCCTTCATCGCTCCCCTGCCTGGTTTGTTTCCTTGATCATCTTTCCTTCCTCCTCCCTTTTGTGAGGGTGAGAAATCGCACGCACTTAACCTTAAAATCTGCGGCGAGCGAGCACATAGCCACCCTGCTGCCCGTTCCGGTACCTGCCGCATCCCGGCTTGCCCCCTGCCCCCGGCCGTGCCCCCCGCCCGGAGCGCCCCGCAGTCCCCCGCAGCGCCTGCAACCCCCTGTAGCCCTCCGGCTGGGGCGGGCAGGGGACAGCTCTCGCCGTCGCGTCGGAGGGGAGAGGGGCAGAGCAGCCCAGAGCATCCCCCAGCCGGGTGTCACGGTCTGGGTGCCCCGAGGGGGGTGAAAGCACGTCGTGGAAACCTGTGAGCAGGTTAGTCTAGAAGCTTCTCGCTCCATGACCTGCTCCTTGCCCACCTGCCTGGGCCCGTCCGGAGAACTTGGGGGTGGGGAACACATCTTGCCGTTGCCTCGGCGTTGAGCTGGCAAGGGTGCTGGTGGCCCCGTGGGTCCTGAGCCACCCAGCCCTGCTCCACAGCCTTCTCATGCAGCCATACATTGTCTCCCCTTCCTGGGTGGGCAGCACGGAGAAGGCCCCAGCAGGTTTGGGTTAGGTGGTGAGGACTTATTCCAATTGCTATCATACTCGGTTGGTAGTGCCATTGCTATTGCCAGGTGGTAGTTGTTCACCAAGCAAGTCTCTGGTAAAACTTACTGTTGCTTGCCATCTTCCCTAGCTCTCTGGGCTTCATCCTGACATGTTTTTGACTGTGGTTGTATTTTTTTTAGGGGGGGCAAGTGGACACGAAGAGGGGAGTGTTTGTCATTTTTCACATCACTTTGCACTGAGCACAATGAATAGATTAGTCTGCTCAAGGCTTTTTGTTTCTGTCATAAGTGATCAATAATCATCTGGTGGTAAGATGATCTTATTACAGAAAAAGCCAAAGTGCACGCTGAGAACAGCTGAAATACAAGGTCAATAACTCTTGGGTTATCAACAGTAAACCTGCTTTGCATATTTGAAGATGACGTATTTCTTTTAAAGTAAAGGCAACTTCAAGCCTTTGATGAGCTTTATTTTCAGTGTAAAGCAGTCAACATAGAAAACAAGCCTTGCTTCAGAGTAGGCTACTCATCCTTAAACATCCCCGGATCTCATTTAATCCTTCTCTTTAGTGAAGGTGGACGGCAATTGCAGTCCTCTTAGGTGAGAACAGTTTTTGTAGCTCCCAGTACAAAGGTTGGTTTGTTCCTAGTGCCCAGCAACTGCTACAGGCTTTCCAGACACAAAAGAAAGGCGTAGTCTGTGGCCTGAAGATCGTGCATGCTAAAAAGGCAGTCAGCTGGAGGGTATCACAGATCAACAACCAGCTCCGCCGCCGCCGCCTGGTAGCTGGCTTCATTCCGGGAAATGTAACAGTTCAGTGAGACAAGTAATTTGTGCCGAGGTGCTGGTGGCTCGGAGAGGACTGCCGTAACCTTCGGGTCAAGCCTGGGGTATGAGGAGCCGGGGCTGCGAGAGAGGGAGCCTGGACAGGAGGAAGCGCTGTGGGCAGGTGAGGCAACCTTTCCAGAGAAGGCATTGGATTACAGAACCGAAGCAGGGGAATGAAATATGAAAAGGGAGAAGGGCAGATAATTGGCAGGGGAAGAGGTTATGCGGGGACTCAGAGCCTAACATAAAAAGCTTGAAGTAATGAGTTTAATCTACGAAATCTAGTTCTTAAATTGTATGTGCTTGCCAATTAGCTAACCATTCTGCAAATCAGAATGGAATTCAGATCGTATCTTGGTAAATGTATTGACTCTGAAGTGCTGCAAGGAGGAAAAAATAATTCTCTCCTCTTTCCCCTACTGTGGGCTTTAAATATGAACAAAAATCAGATCTGAGAATTGAGGAACCTTTTAATATACTTACTTTCCTGAGTTCACATTCTATCTAGCCTAGACTACCACAGTTAAAATCAAAAACTCCTATGGTAATATGACTTCAGGGGGCCAAATTCAGAGCAGCTGTAGGGCTTTTTACTGCTGAATATTGCAGTGCATTGTGAGGAAGGGTCACCATCAGTCACAGTATGGATTAAAGTGCAGGAGATGTGAGGCTGTTACCTTGCAGGGAGAAAAGCACTTACAGTATATTGAGGGAACCTATAGTCCTCTTGGGCTCCTCTAATAAACATTGTATGTATATAAAAAAGAGTTGCAGCATAACCTTTATTCTCCTCTATTAAGGAATGTGTTCATGTATGTACTAGTTTGTGTGTCATAACAACATTCAAAATGGCTGAATGATATTGATTCAACTCAAAATACTATGAGAGAATAGCTGGAATTAGTTTGAATTTCAGTTTAAGAGAATTGTGAAAATAATGTCAGTTTTACATCACTGGACAGCTAGCTGCAGTAATGCATAGGAACTAACAGAATCCTCCATAAAGCTATTGTTTTACCCAGATCTTACTGGTATGGACTTAGGAGAAGTAGACATGAGTCAATGCCAGAAATTGCCACCAAGATCAGCACCCTGGGCAAGAATATTTACAGCTGTGTTTCAGAGTCTGGGACTGTTTGCGTTAGATGGCTTGCAGTACTGTGCTTTATACTGCAGAGGATCAAAAATTCATTATGTTTGATTGGTAACACAGGGATGTAATAATAAAGAGTTTCTCATTTTCTTAGAAAAGTGTTATCTAATTTGTGCTAAATTTTGCAGTTATGCTCCACATTGAGATGGATCAGAGGTGTATGGCTGGGATATGTGTAGCTGGGTATTTTAGCAGGGACTCTGACTTGCACTGATGCATATGCATTTTTTTGTGCTAGACTCCTGTGGTATTGCTTGCACGTGCTGATGAAATAATCTGCCTGAGAGCTGTTAGAATTTGTATGTAAGGAACTGGTTTGTTTATATGTAGATCAGTTATTACTGCAAAGATAAATGCATGCATGGAAAATTGTTACCACAGATGGATGCTGGCTTCTGAGAACTGGGTTTCTTTAAGATAAACTTCATGTATCATGTCAGAGAAATAAGCAAGATGGGGGCAAAACCGCTACTGTGTTTTTTATTATGTTCTGCTTATGCCAATCAGTATAATATACAAGGACCTGATACTATGCTTGCCATGAGAAGACTTGGAATTTTATGAGTGTCAAATCAAACCCTTACCCACATTCTCACTGTTTGCCCAACAATCATTGTAAGAAATACCATGGTAAAATTTCCTTGCAGAAACATTTTGTAAAATATGTAATATGTATTGGTAGTTGCTGTATGTTTTGCTTGTCCTCTAATGTTTCTTTTCTCCTCTTGAAAATTACTGCGTACAAATAGCATGTCTTAGTTGTTTTTTTCCACTTCCTTATCTATATTTAGAATTGTATCTATTTAATGGAGTGGCAAATGTTCTTCTGTTAACCTGAAAGAGATAGATAGGATAATGGGAGCATGAGCTGTCCTCTCTTCTCAATTGGACATTAGCAGACCAGGATTTCGGTTTGAGTCCCATGTCTTAGCATTCCCAATGCTCACCAGTCCTTGCTCCATGTGCTTTCAGACCTCTGGATCTGGACTACCTTGAGGCATCACAGAAATCTTGTGCAGGACAGAAGCATTTATAAAGTCAGTCCTTCTGACAGAGCTTCTTGGTCCTCACTGGCTTCTTGGAGCACTGGTTCACGTGGTTGTCTGCATGCAAATCAGGTGTCCTCTGGGGACAGTGTTGGATGGTGCAAGCACTGATGCTTCCTTCTATGCAACTATATCAGGAAACTATATGCAAAAAAGGCTTTTTCCAGGGATTTGTCTGAAATGGAGCCAGTGGATCCTGAGATCCACTGAGCTTTGACTACTAATTTTTGTGGCTGGAGATGTCCAGGTCTCTCAGTAACGGGCCAGCAAATGTCACTACAGTGTCTGGTTCACAGTGTTTGTCTTTAAGTGGAGTCTAGGGAACTAAAGTCAGGCTCATGGCTCCATGGAGCAAATGTATTCCACATCCAGACACATATGTCAGGAGATGTATTTCAAATGAGACAGCAATGTCCTTCTAGACTAATTCCAAGAGACAGAAAGGAAATGTGAGCAAGAAAAATAAGGTCACGCCATCATGTCAACTGATGACTTTCTATCTCTGATGACTTTCCAGCTCCAAACTTAGTTTAAACAATAATAATTGTATTCTGTTACAATATAGTCATGACTGTTTGGTTTACTTGTACTGCAGCAGTGGGTGCTAAACTCTAATTTGAAACAGAGGTGGTCCCAGTTGGTGCTTGAAGGGTAGCCCACTGACGATACCTTTCAGATGGAAACACTGCAAATTATTGAGAATTAATAATAGTGTTAGTAAAGAAAGCTAATATTTGTACTGAACCAGAAAAACATTTGCATAAAGTTAAAAAAAGCCTAAGCACTATTAAAATCGTAAGAGAGATTGCTTGGCTGAGAGGTAACAGAAATAGTAGCAGTTGTTTTTTCCACAGATTTTAATCAATCTTCCCTTAGTGACAAATAGAAAACATGAACTTTTTTGGTTATTCAGAGCCATGCTCATAGAGAAATAAAATGTAATCCTGAAGTCCTTTTAAGTGGGGTATCCTGCAGTGTTCTAAATAATTTGACTTGGAGGGAAAATATATCAAATATGTTTACATGTCATAAAAACAACATGAGATATTTTTCATGTTAGATTTATTACATATGTACCTTCTTCTTTGTAGAAAATGTGCTGCTTCTCTCCGTGTTATTGACACTTTCATTAGCAAGATGATAGATGCTACTTGAAACAAAATGTTTTGCTGAAGACTAGCAGAATCACTCTTTTAGGTTTGGGAAGAAATATCATCCATAAGGAAGATGCTACAATCTGTAAATGAAGCATTAATTAAGTTTACAGTTACAAATATGAAATTATGGTGCAATTACCTTTTTCAGGAGTCATTATTGTATTAAGGGTTCTGTTTTGTTTATATTTGTCTTTTTTCATAGTGATGTCAATTACCTCTTACAGTGAAATGTTACTTTTCCTCAGATGTGTATGTAACATCTAACTTTTTCTGGTTAATTTGTTCACTTCCACCTTGTTTTTAAATAGATGTCCATGTCTGCCTTTGTTTCATAAAATGTCAAGTTAATTGGAAAACCAATCCTAGGTAACATGGCAACTTGGAAGAGCATGCCAAACCCAAAATTGTTTAATAGTTCATTATTAACAATTCTGTTTACTGCAGATGAATGGGTTTTATGGTAAAACTCCAGCTGGACTATGAAACTTTCATCTTTGGACTATGTCCTAATGTGTTGTTATTAAGCTTTAAAAATCAGTAAAGCAGGGGGAAGTACAGTAAATTGGCAAAAGTTAAAATAATGTTGACAAACCGGCAGTTAAAAATTGTTGATGGAACAGCTGATGAATTTGCAGAAGAACCTAAGATGATGAGGGTTGTTATGATCTATTTAAAACCATTGCAAATTCATGCAGCATTGCTCTTCTGGAAGTAGCAAATTCAAATATCCTTACAGAAAGTCTTGACTCACAACAAAAATATTAGTCATCCAAACCACCAAAATAGTTAAAGCAAGAGTCAATATATCTTGGAATATGCACTAGAGAATTGATGCACTTATTTGAAGGCATTGCAGCATGCATAAGGCACTGAGTTACACCACAAACTATTAGGTAATATGACACTCCAGTAAAATCAGTATTATTTAATTCTGAAGCTTTAGCTGCATGTCACAGACACAAACTCCTGTAGAGCTTATGTATTTTGGGGCAATATTTCTTTAAGATATATATGAGGAAACTGAAAAATATAATTCTGAAGAATATAAGAAGGGGGTAAGTTTGCCTGTAGGAATCACCTCCATAAGACTGAGTACAAGTGAAAGTGAAATATGGCACATCTACACTGATGCATAGGGCATTTTTGAAGAGATTATTTTGGGATGCAGGCTGGTTATTAAGAGAGAGGCAGACACCAGTTTTAAGGGAAAAAACTAGGAGTGATTTAGTCTGGAGTAGTAACAAGCGAACTAGGCTGTTACTTTAGAGTGTCTGGGAGGAATTTGTTTATCTTCTGTGGCTAGAAAACACTGTTTATGTAACCTGTTGTCCTTTCTCTTGAGTATCAAAGCAGTCCAGTGGTTCTGTGTCACCATGATGCAGAGGTAATCAAAGCAAACCTTCAGAGACTGTCACAACATTGTCATTATTGTGGCAGAGCATTGGAGATAATTTCAGCAAAGAGGCAAAGAAGCTCTGCATTGATAAATAGGTTTTGGTCTGGACAGTTGGGTAGAAACAAACAGTCCCAAGCAGTCAGATACTAGTTTAAAACCACCCTGCTGAGATTTTTGTTGTTAGCAGAATACAGTGCCCAGATCATGAATTATTTCTAAATAAAAACAATGTCTGTTTAGCTTTTTTCTCCTTCCCCTGTCCAAAACCAATACTCCTAGAATCTGTGCTAAAGCACATATAGGAGAGGGAGGTGATTTGAGATATCCAGCACAGCTTCACCAAGGGCAAGTCCTGCCTGACCAAATAGTGGCCGTCTATGTTGGAGTGACTACATCTGTGCACAGGAGAAGGGCTACAGATGTCATTTAGATGGATTTCTGTAAATATTTTGATACAGTCGCCCAAAACATCCTGCTCCCTAGATTGAAGAGATGGATTTGACAAATTGTCTGTTAGGTGGATGAGGAATTGGTTGGATGGTCACATTCAGAGGGTAGTGATCTGCAGCTCAATATCCAAATGGAGATCCGTGACAAGGGGTGTCCCTCAGGGGTCTGTACTGCCACCAGTACTGGTCAATATCTTCATCAGTGACACAGACATGGGATCAAGTGCAGCCTCAGCAACTTTGCAGAGAACACCAAGCTGAGTGGTGCAGCTGACACAATTGAGAGGTGGGATGCTGTCCAGAGGGACTGGACAAGCTGGAGAAATGAGCGCAGGGGCACCTCCTGAGGGTCAACAAGGCCGAGAGCAAGGTGCTGCACCTGGGTTGGGCAACCGCCAGTAACAACACAAGCTGAGGGATGGAGGAATTGAGAGCAGCCCTGCTGAGAAGGATTCGGGAATACTGGTAGATGGAAAGCTGGACATAACTAGAAAGGCAGTCATATTCTGGGCTGCAACAAAAGCAGTGTGGCTGGCAGGTTGAAGGAGGTGATTCTGTCTCTCTACCCTGCTATGGTCAGACTCCACATGGATTGCTGCATCCACCTCTGGAGTCCTCAAAAAAAGAAGGACATAGACCTGCTGGAGGGAGTGTACAGGAGGGCCATGAGGTGATCAGAGGGATGGAGCACCTCATGTATGGAAACAGACTGAGAGAGCTGAGGCTGTCAGCCTGGAGAAGAGAAGGCTCCGCAGACACCTTATTGCAGCTTTTCAGTATTTAAAGTGGCCTACAAGAAAGATGGAAACAGAATTTTTAGCAGGGCTTGTGTGATAGGACAACGGGTAGTGGCTTTAAACTTAAAGAGGGTAGATTCAAACTGGACATAAGGAAGACATTTTTTACAAGGAAGGTGGTAAACACTGGAACAGGTTGCTCAGAAGGGTGGTAGATTTCCCATCCCTGGAAAGTGCTCAGCACATGCTGAACTGAAAAGATATTTTAGTTAGTTTTTAATAACTAGCTAAAAGGAGTTGAAAGAAAAGACTTCCATAACAAGTTGTTAGTGTAGTACAAGAAGTATACACGTTCATACATGTAAGTAGTGCCCCACCACATTCTATTAATAAACAGATAAAGGGAAAATGACAGTCTGCATCACTCAGCTGGGTTTTGCTGGTAAATGGCAAAGTGTTGTGGGAGTCTTGAATGTGATAGTGGCACTAAAAAAGATGCAAGTGAGAGTTTGAGCTTAAGGTAGACACACTATTAGTTTGGATGACAGTGTACTAATAACATTTAAATCCACATTTTCTGTAGTACCTTTTAAATGATGCTTGTGTCCTTGTGATTATTTTGTTATCTGTAGCTGCTCATTTTCATGGAGTCAGTTTTTAAACACTGACTTTTACACTGAGTCGGTTTTGACTAAAGCTCTGTAATTTGTTTTTTAAAGGTCTACTATATTAGAAATAAAACATAAATTTCTCTTATTTAAAATAAGTTGGCTGTAAGATAATTTCCTGTGATCTCATCCATAGAGGAATCAATTAAGAATTCTTGATACTTACTAGCTCATTCCCTTGCTATTCATTTTGTATGCTTTGATAGAAAATTAAACTCAAATACCTTTGATTTATATTTTCAGTTGGGGGGAATTTACAAATATCTCTTTCGTAAGAGAACTTTGTGTATCTATACCAAATACTGTATCTTTTTCTTGCGTAGTATATTGCAAATAGTTTGCATTATAGGTAAAACCCAAAGCTCCTTAAGTTATCTTGTGGATGTCAAATAACACAACTGGCTGACTACCTGGAAAGCACTATCGTATTCTGTGGTCATTTGGGGCATTTCATTGGTTTATTTTTTCATTTTTTCTTTATTGTTTGTAATCTGCCTTAGAAAGATAGGCATCTGGTTACAACACTGAATAACTGATGGCTTAAATGTTGAACAGCAAAGTAGTTAACAGCTTTCAATCTGTGTAAAGTAAAATCAGTTTCCCTAGTTATTAAGGATCATCGCAAGAATTTGCTAGCATCAATGACATGATTAAAGACCAGATTAAGACCAGGTGTGAGTCCATGAAATTCCCAAGTGTAAAAATTTACAAGCACTTTTTAAAGCATATATAATGATATAGCTAAAGGCTGTTGTTGACAATCTGCTCCTCCTTAGCTTACTCATCCTCTGCTCATGCTGATGAGAACTTCAGTGCAGTAACTTCATGGCACATAATTCAATGATGTTAAAATAGAATAATTTATTCCCTTCCCTCTCACATTTTATTTCTTTCTATTAAATAAATTTCAGGCTCGGAAGTAACAAGGGAGTTGAGTTCGTGACCTGAATATAGTTGAGATTTACCTGCAGATTGCTTCCAGTCCCATCACATGTTCCTTCCATTTTCAAACTGCTGTTCTCTCTAGTAATATCACATTAGTTTTTCATGCAGAGATTTTTAGGCTCTGAGTTCCAATAATTTTCATTTTATGATGATCAGTCAATGCGTACAAGTCAGATCCTGATTTATTCCAGCCATAAGGTGGCAGAGATTCTTGGGTATTTGGACTGCAAGCACTACATTTTGCCAGAAGCAGATGCTTCAGATATTCCAACACACATATTTTGTGATCTTCACACAGTCAGAGCCACAGAACTGGTATGTCCTTCCTTGAAGAATGAGAGGGGTAAGTAAGGTTTCTTTCAGGAGGGAGAGGGAGGTGGCCTCCAGAGGTCCAACACTGTCCCTTACAGACAGAGTGGTCCTAGACTGACATAACAATGGCCTCAGCATCATCTCTTAGCTAAGCTTCTTTCTCTTTCAGGACCTGGACTGCCTGGCAGTTTCTCTGTAGCCCCACTAGGAGAGTTACACATGATGTAATACTAAATGAAACTTGGTGTTGAGTTCCTTCCTGCTGCCTAGTTGTTGCATGGGCACACAGGATTTCCAGTGTATGCCATCAAATACCACATAGGTCTGGGTTAGCATAAGGTTAACTCAGTTATATCAAATTCACATGCACTGCTGATAAAGTTAGCACTATAGATCCTCAGATTATTTTTTCTGAAAATGTGTGGCACATTTTGAGGAGAAAAAGGAGAAAAAAAGCGCATTTTTGAAGGCAGTAAGTCATGGAAAGTTAAAGAGGGCCCAAGATATTTGTTTCTATTTCTTTTTTAAGCCCACTTCCCTAAATTGCTACGTAGCAGTGTGTATTTAGAAAAATATGAATGCCCACTCCTAGCTGCATATGTGTGTATTAGCTCCGATGTGTACCCATGAGGTTTTGGGGAGCAGACAGGACAGGACAGTCTTGAGCTGCTTGAGGCATAATCCTCCTTCTACCCAGCCCTCTCATTCATGGCTCCTGTGAGATAAAATGACCAGTAGTGTTAAGTGACTTATACTACCAGTATCAACTTTGAGAGCCTGAAATAGATTTTCCATGTGTCTGATGTGAAAATCCTGACAGTGCCCTACAACATTTTGCCTGAAGCATGCAGGAGAGCAAATAGCAGATATGGAGGCACTGGAGTTTAAGGCAGAAGAAATCTGTCTGCAAAGCACCAGAACATGCAACTGTCTTGCTGCATGGCATA
Organism: Orthonyx spaldingii; assembly: GCA_013397795.1. Lineage (NCBI taxonomy): Eukaryota > Metazoa > Chordata > Aves > Passeriformes > Orthonychidae > Orthonyx > Orthonyx spaldingii. Next base: position 624,719 of record VZTJ01002448.1, on the reverse strand, counting down.
AAAATGGCCTCCCCTGACAGATTTCTGTAGTTGGCCAAAGTAATCATAAAATGTAAATCCTGCTGTACATGTGAAGTGGCTTCCCATCCAGGGTAATGCAGAGTAACTCCCCAACAGAACAGTATTTAGCAATAAAGTTAACAGACTAAGTACAGTGGTGAAATAAGGCCAGAAGTTATAAGGAAATATATTTTGGACTTGGACTGTCTGTGGTTTTGAATATGAGTTGTCATCTGAGAGTATTCACCAGGAAGCTTGTCTGGAAATAGTCAGAGTTCAGATCTTTTGATATCTACCAGCTAAAATCAAAGATATTTAGGGTAAGTTGCTACTCTTGAAGTGTCGTTATAAATTCATCTGGTTTTTTTTTATTCAGCAAAACATGTGTTCAGTGGAGTGGAATTAAACCTAATGAGGAACCTGCAAGCTCAGTCTGTTCAACCAACCTTGAACTGCCAGAGGCCAGAGGTTCTTCTGACTGAGCTATACAGGTGCTTAGATCTCACCAGTGGGGTTTTTTCCTCTTTTCTAACATAATCACTTAATGGAGTTTGAGAAATATTTTCTGAGTAAACACAGTAGCCTTTGTTTTCACTGCTGAAAGGATGACTTGGGAAGAATCTTCATTCTGTAAATACAAGCAATGATGTTAGAGATTTGCTTAGAATCGTGAAGACAGTTTAGGGAGAATTAAAAAAAACATCAGTGTGAGAAATGAAAAAGATGTATTATACCAATAGGTTCATTCTACCTTCTAGGACAGAAGAGAGGGGAAGAAAAATTAAGTTATCTTGTTACCCTTTTGGTGCCTTTTCTTACTGATATGGAAATGCTTTTGAAATTTTTCAAATACTGCTCTATATTTTCTAGATAAGTAGAGAACATACAGGAATAACGTCTGCTTTCCTCTCTATGCTTTTTTTTTTTTTCCAGTGAATATGATAGAACACACATTCAGAGAGGGATTATTTTGTTCTGGTTCCACCCCAGCCCAATATATTTTTTTTTACTGAAGATTTCTGACAATCCTTTAGATAGCAGTTTTAATTAACAGCCCAATTATTAAGAATATACCCACTCAGAGAAGCATTCTAAACAGCACAATTGTAAAGGTTAATTGTTCAGATATAATTACAGCCATACTCTATCCTTTAAGTGCTGGTGAATTTCCACAGTCACATTATTTAAATAATTTAATCTATCTTGGACTAATGTCATTATCCCTGAAATCAAAATCTGCTCCATAGACCTTGGTTATCCTTTTGCTTATGATATTTTTGTCATAGTATGATATCAGTGTCTTCAATGTAATACTGAAACTAGTCTTATCTTTAAACAACCAAACAAAACCCGGACAAACTCTTTAGAGGAGAAATAAAAAAAATTGCTTCTCTCTAGTGGTCATTCTGTTCAGACTTTGGAACAGAAGGCAAAGCCTGTTTTCTATGCAGCAGTTTTCTGAAGATTAACTGCAAAATAATTACTACTTTTCGTTGTGTGAATTAGTGAGACACAAGGCAAGAATAGTTGGAGGGGTGTTGAAAGACAGGGAGGAGGTGATGGTGTTAATGGAAAAGAAGTGGGTGGTAAATGCACATTAAAGAGTCTGGGATATTAACCTTTGACTTGTACATGTTGTTTATTTCATTCTTGATTAATGTTTTTAAAATTTAGAAGGAAAGGCACCTTTTGACCTTTTAAACAATGCACACCTTCAGTAAAACACTTCTCTTTGGTTTTTTTTGTTGGAAAGGGGAAAATCAAATGATGCTATTCAGGCTCCCAACCATTTGACTGCATTTATAGCAGTAGTTGATGACCTCATATTTGGAGCCTGTGTGGTTTCATTGGGAGTGCAAGATATGCTGCATTCATCTAGAGGATTAACTGAATTCTCTAAATTAGGAGGGTGACCTTGTTGAGGACAATGTGTTTGGAGACATGAGGTATTGGTTCTCCTTGCTTTTTAGGGGATTTTGGGGTTTGGGTTTTTTTTTTTTTTTCCCTTCCTTTTTTAATTCCTGCAGTTTGTAGGCTATCTTATCCATGTTCCTTTCTCATTCATGTTTTTGAGTGAGTACTGACAGTACTCTTAATGTGACAAGATGTCACTGTCTTCCAGATACTAGAGAAATCAGTGTTTTATCCTTAAAAAAAAAAAGAGTATTAGAAAAAGTTCTGCCTCTGCCACACCTGTAGGGTCCTGTTTCTTCCCCATGGAAACCACTTGCAAGAATCCACTTTGGCTTATAAACTTTCAGTCATGCATTGAGAAAGGCTAGCTCTAGGACGGATGAATTGGGCCAAGTACTGCTCTGCTGACAGTCTTATAATATTTCACATTTTAACTCACAGTAGTAAGTACATTTGTATGTGACCTTGTCATATTTCCAGACCAGAAACAGTGTGATCAGTGCAATTCACTTGATATTGGTGTTTTGCATGAGACCCTTAAAAAAAAAATCAAATTCCCACTTTCAGTGTGAGATATTAAAGAACAGATTTTTTTAAGTTTGTTTAAAGTCTTTGGTTACTGGGTTCCCATTGAGTTGTACAGGTCCCTGCTGTAGCTGGGAAATTCTAACCCTAAAGGTCTTGAATGTCGCTGTTGAGCGGATGTCGAAACACGGAGAGGCGAGAGATTAATTGGCAAAAGAGGTTAATTTATTTATTAAATTCAGCTTTTATATACAAAATAGACTCTCACTTGATTGGCCATTAGCTGTACGCCTCCTGCAGCTAATTGGCCACCTGGATTAATGAGAGAGGCACACCTTTATCTTAGTTTACATAAACAAATAGATTCTTTCTCACGAAAAAGAGGTTTCTGTGCTGTCACACTTGAAGGGGAAACAATCCTCATTTTTGTCCAATCCTTAATCCAAATTTCTTTAGCAATACTGCATAACAATATATAGATATTGGTTTTTTATAAATGTTTCTCCTTGCATTACATGACTGAAATGTCTCCTACATATTCACCTACTGAGCTTTGGTTTGAAAAATCAGCATAATGAAATGTTTTTAGTGTTGTAGACTTTAGTCTGTTTGCATAGCATGCAGTTTTATTTCTGTAAACATCAGATATTCATATCTGTTATTTATGTAAATTTCTCTGTCTGCTATAGATTTGCAATCTTTGCATATTCTCTATTGAACTTTGATTATGCTGTTTGTAAAACACAGACAAGAATTTAAAGACCATTCCTGGTGATGATGAAGCATTTTCTTGCCTCTCAGAAGTATACTTAATCTCTTAATTTAATCAGAGGTGGAATTTAAATAAATGCATCTGGAAAGCTATCTGAATGAGAGTGTTTTTGTTTCTTAAGGACCTTTCAGTAAACTTAGTGTGACTGAAAAGAGCTGCTGTGTGTGGGAGTAGTGGTGTTTGAACTGCAGATTGCTGCCAAAGGTTACTGGAGTGAAGACAAATGAATCCTTCAAGGCAATTAAAAGTAATATAATTGATGAAACAGAAGCTGCTAATCCCTTCCAGTTTCATGTAACTTAAGATTTAGGGCACCATGCCAGAGACAATCTGCACAGAAGGTGAAAGCCACTGCTAAAAGTTGTGTACAAATGGTGTGTCTTTTGGGGAGGAAGGAGAACCAGGAGCATATCACACTAATGCTCTGCACGCTCTGGTGGCTCCCTGTTCAATTCAGAATACACTTCGAGGTCCTGATCCTGCTGTTCTTAATGGACTCGGGCCTGTCCTGGAGACTACCTGTCCATTTTCAGCCAAGATGCACAGGTTTAACAAAGATGCTGCTGTGATTATAGCTCATGTGAAGCTGGGAACCAGAGGCTGAGAATACTTTAAGCATGCCTTGAGCTACCAGCAAAGGCGAGAGTGAGCCTGGGCTTGCTTATGGCATGTTGCGAAGATCAGAATTTTCCCTATAAATCTTCCCTCAGCACAGAGATCTAAATTAGTTTAATTCTCATAACAGAAAAGAAGTGAAAAGAGGAAAAGGGTGAAGTGGTAGGAAAGAAAAAAGCATGGCAATAAAAAAAGCCAGGGGAATGTAATAAGCATGTGCTGTTCTGGAAAGCAGGCTGATTTAAAAAAAACCAAACTTTCTGCTATTAATTAAAATAATTTGTATCTAAACAACCTTAAAATAGACATCTTTTCTATCTTTCTTAAAAAAAAAAAAAAAAGAAGAAAAGAAAGAAACCATTTCTGATTTTTACCAATTTTGGGTTTTTTTTATTTTAAGATAAGACTTGCGTGTTGTCTCAGGTTCAAATATCAGGTTTCTGTGCTCTCACAAAAGTGCATATAAACTACTGTGTAGTTCAAGGGTCATCACTTTAGGTCTGCTAAGAGCAGTATGGTTTCTGTGTTAGCAAAGAAAGATTTAAGAGGAAAGAACAGCTGAATGCAGAGGTCAAAGCATTCCATTGGCAGAAACTGTTGCTGCCCTAAGCACGTCAGCTGAACTTTTAATATATAGAATTTTTAGCTTACTGTATCACAACCAGAGCTTGGTTTTGTAACATTTCGTACTATGCTTCTACTTCGTATTTACACATAGTCAAAAAAAGGACCAGGTTAGGTAACCCCATGTAATTGGTAAATGTCCATGTAAATCAATCTTAGCTCTCTGTACATTTGGTGCTGTAGAAGGAACTCGGCAAAAGATGAAGGATACAACTCCTCCAAACGCCTCACTCCCCTTGCCAGGTCAGTGGGACATGTGCATCGAAGTCACTTTGAGCTTCTTAAATATTATGTATTTTCACACTCAAAGAAGCAGGCTTACAGAGCAAAGCAGGATTTTTTCTCTAAAATTCAGCACATTTTTACTATAGCTAATCTATGAGGGAATTAATGCTGTGGAAAGCAGGTATTTTTATTGCTGTGCATTTGTGCAGTGTGTGCTTCTCCTGTAACATAGGGCTTCAGGAAATCTAAAATGTCCTTAGTTATATCAACTGTGGTTTTTTGCAGTTTCCCAAGATAATATTAAGAGAAAATGCTCAGATGGTGTTCATCTTTATAATGATCTCTTCTATTACCCGTTTTTAAAAGGAATTTCTCTAGCCGCACAAATAGGTCAAGGCCAATACATCATATTTAAAAATAGACCTCAAAGCAGAAGTTTGCAAAATGCCTTTCATCCTCATCCTTCTCCAATCTGACCATCACTCATAATCTTTTCTCTACTGAGGACATCTCACATCATGGGGATGTATGCAGCACCTTTAGCCTCTGATCCTCAGGTAGTGATCTATTAGCTGCAGCACTGTGGTGCCAAATTGGCACTTGTTAGCCATTAACACCGCTGGAAGATCATGTTGTCTTTGAAGAGCTGCAGGACTGAGCATCCGAGTCCTTCAGAGAAGAACAGGTACCACCCTGCAGCAAGGCTCCTGCAGTGTCACTGGGGCTGCAGTGGGTGACAGTTCAGGGCTGTCACAGGGAGCCATGGTGAGAGCACAGGTTTGCTGTTCAGCCTGTGTCAGCAGTGCTCCCCGCTGCTGCTGCCAGTGCAGCTTCACTCTGGCCCTCTCTGCTCTCACTATCATCTGCTCCTCGGGACACCCCTGTGTGCTGCACCTCACGTCCATGTATATAATGGGAAGCTCATTTTCCAGTTTCAGGCAGTGCAGTGATTATGGGCAATGTAACTGTTTCTGGAGACAATCTTCCTAGAAACCTGCCTGGAAAGGTGTGCAAGTACTCTTGGCCAAAGTCAAACAAGGTCCAGTTTTCCCTCTCATTGTAGCTCTCTGTGTAGCAGTGGCAAAAGTAGGGGACAAAGCAGTGAGGCCCTATGACGAAATATGAGGAAAATACTCTTTACTTAATGCATGCTGAGCCAAATGCTGGAAGCTGTTGTCTGTGATAATACCTGGAGCAAAGAGGTTGCTTCAGGTGCCCCTAGCAGTGCTGTGCCCCAGGGAACCCACCATCCAAACTTTCACAGAGATACCAAAGCAATAGCGATCAAATAAATAGTTGGAGAAAGTGGTGGGGTAAAGGGAGAGAGGTTAAGCTGGGACACAGGAAGGACGGAAATGGTCTTCTGTTGGCAGAGGATAGACTGGACCAACTATTCATTGTATAAGGCAACGAGACAAAAGACTTGATAGAATGAATGGTGTCTATTTTTAGTAGAAATAAAATGGCTTCTGCATCTTTTACATAAGCAGGGGAGTGCTATACATCTTTGTTTATAATGAAGGATTCAATCTCGCTATCCAGTTCAACCAAAATGCCAGTAGGTTTCATGGATAACTTTAGAGATAGCTTGTGGCTTGGAGATGTCGTGCCTGTGTCCTTTGTACCATATCCAGTAATGTCCTGGCAGCTGCAGCATGTTCTTCTGCAAACTCTGAGGATCGTGGGGATGCCATGAGAGACTCAGGGGAGGGTGTCAGTTCCCTGCCTGTGTCATGCAAGGCCTGGTCTGCACTTTGGGACAGCAATGCTAGGTCTCATTTGCAGTGATGTGATGGGGCAAGGCAGGGGGAAGATCCCCAGCCATTCTGGATTTCAGTCTCAGAGGTGACAATGCTGGCTGCGTGCACCAAAGTTGTTATCTTGTTACCATAACAACATGGCACATCCTCAGCAGTCCAGGCACTCCATGCCTGATGTGCAATGCTCAGCAGTTGCTTTAACAAGATTCACTTTTATTTTATTCTTGTATTATCTATTGTTTGGGATAGAGAAGGAACACAGCCATTGGGTTTTCTGATGCATTTTGCCAGCTTGTCCTAAAACTGCCAGATACAAGGGAACGGAATGTCCAGATGGCACTGTTTTTCATTCCTATTTTGAAGATTTGGAAAATAAGTGCATGGCATGTGTATATGCATGGACAGAAAACACATATAAAAAACAATTTAGCATATCTGGGAGTTGAATGTCACAGTTATTTTTTTTTTTTTTATTTTACTCGTTAGTAACAGAAGATCTTGCTGGGGTTTTAATAGTGTGGAGTCCCCATAGTATGAAGTGACTGAAAGTTGGTCTGCTCTATCAGTAATGTGACATAAATTATTAGTGCAGACCATTCTTCATTATAAAGTTTAAACCCTCCAATTTTTTGTTGAAGAGTCAGGGTCAGGAATAACATGTATACAATGCCTTTTTTTCTCTGTTCTTGGTCTGTGCTCTCTTATTCTGCAGACATTGAAGAGTCATGGCACAGGAAAACGTGAAAGAAGACATCATTCCTGTTGTGTGACATACCTAGCATTCAGGAGGACTTTTGTGTGCCTAACATTTCATACAGGCACAGTTCTTTACCATTAAGTCAAATTCTGTTATTTTATTTACTACCTCGCTATTTGGTAGTACTTAAAGTAATTTCTATGGGACCTGACTTTCTCCCTACCTCTCAAAAAGACCAAAACCCTTTTAAGGTGACTCCAATCTTCTTTTAACACCTTGTCCTAAAATGCGTTATTGCAAAACAAGGATAATAAAAGATTTCTTTTTAAAATAATGAGAAATGCATATTATTATTTTATTACACTTTTCTCAGCCGGCTGGGTAAAATATTTTCCTGTTGACATTTCTGAAAGAGGCAAGAAAATTCTTGTTCAAGAGCAAATTTATATGCAATGAGAAGCTGGAATAGCAACAGCAGTCTTTGTAAATCCTAATGAAAGCCATAATCCAGAGGAATAAGTCTGCTTCATAACACTCAATCATTATAATTGCCACCTACTCTTTTAAACCCACAGACCAGCAGCTCTAAAGTACTGACTCCCTGTTTAGATATACCAGAGTCAAGAAATTTCCACTCTCTGTGTATACATGTATCACCCACTTATGATTCCTAACTCAAGCATCCATGTCAGAAATTTAACCACAATGCCTTGAGGGCAGATGGTCAGCATATTATTTTACTGTTCAGCTGAATCAGTGCTCCCTCCAGTTGGTTTCTTCATTCAGCATGCTTTGCTGTGTGCCATTAAGTTAACCCTGGCTCAAATCCTCACAAATAATGTTAATTTCCTTTAAATATTTTGAGGAAATTTTTTGAATGGCCCACCTTGAGTAACTGGATGCATTTTACTCCTGCAATTTATTTCAGGTATTCAGTATTTTCTGGCTTTGGGACAATAGTTTTCATATTTACAGCCTCAGCAGATTAACAAGGGGATGTTTGCTACATCATATTGCACTTGTCAAATGCTGCCTCTATTATTAGCAGGAGTCACTGCACAATATAGTAATTTGAGGCCAACAACAACAACATAAAAGTATATATTTTCTGTGATAGAAAAACACTTTCTCCTGTGTGACCAAATTACAGTCTGCTAAAATCAACAGAAAATAAACTAGCTAAGTTTTGAAGACTTCTAGAGTAATTCTGGTGCCTAAGCAGTCCAGGAGTTAAGTGCTCATTTTCCAAGTTCCAAAATGCCAACTTTGTCTTTTTTTCAAGCACATAATAATTAATTGTACCAGAATAGGCTTTTAAAAATTAAAATGATGTTATCATGAGGTATTTTATGTTTAGTATTTTGAGCATTGAATGAAATATATGTAGGAAATCTTTGTTTTCTGATAAGAACGGGACAAAGGCCATGCACTTGAAAATACAGTGCTTAATTTCTTCAATGTTTATGTAATTGTTTCTCAATTTTGGGCAGCTATTCCATGCTACTATTGGCAAGGAGAGTCATGCTAGATAAAAAAAGATATAAAGATGGCCAATAAGAAAAAAAAGTGAATACTCAACATGTTTGCATGAGAAAATTTAGCTAAGTTCAGGTCTTGGGAACAAAGGAAGTGTTAACACTGCTCTGGGCTGTTCTCCCACTTCAGCTAAGAAGCTGTGAAAAAATAGACTCTTTCAAGGCTTGAATGTGAATGAGTTGAACTCTCCTGTAACTAGGAGATCTTTTCAGAATCAGACAGAACCAAGCAGGTTTTCAGTTGGTCGTATCCCATTCATTCCCTCACTCCTTATCTTCCACATGCTGATTCAGCTTATAACAGAGCATGTTAAGGCTTTTGAAGTCTGATCAAAGATCCCACGCTGGCTGCAGAGTGGTGGTAAAGAAGGAAGGCATCTTGTCTTTTGTGCTCATCCTAGTTGCAAACTTTACTGCTCCATCACTGTCATGTAAACCAGAAGAAAAAATGTAAATTCCTCTGGAACTTGGATGGTATTTTAGTTGTTCAATTATGACTAATCCAAGAGCTTGGCTAGTGCTAAATAATTTTTTCGTTTTTGTTCATATGGTGATTGCTTCTCAAATCCTACTGCCTCAGCTCCCCAGTCTTAACTGACACCTCTATCTAAAATGCCTTACAAGAAATATTGCTGAGTACACCTGCATCACTACTCACATGGGAAGAAAAATTATCTGGCTCATGTCTAATAGCCACATATTCTGAACCACTGATGCATTTTTAGTCTTCCCATGTCATTGAAAAAGTGAGGGAAGGGGAAAGCATCTTGTCATTAAGTATTGTTCTCCTAAGTATGATCAAAAGCCTTCTTTTTGTACGAGGTTCATGTACTTCACCTGCCAGGATGGAAGGACTGGCAGGGAATGACTCTGCCCATGCTGAGTCATATTTTCAAAGAAACAGAAATATTTCTATAGTCTCTGGAGTGATAGTAGTAGCTTAACGTACACTAGTAAAGCAGCCCTGGATAACCTATTACAGTTTTCAGTTAACAAACTTAAAATTATCATCAAGATACATTTTTCTGTTGAGTTTGGAATCAGCTGGACAGTGTCTATATTTTTGCTAACAGGTGCTCTTCTATTTATGTTGACTCCTGAGAGTACCTGGACATTCAATTTTAAAACAGGAAGGTAACCTTGATTTTTTTTTAAATCAAATACTGGATCGTGAGCCAGTGACTCAAGCAACACCTTCAGCTCACCACTGTTAGCCCGCAACTTTTATGGACTTGTTGGTCTTTATATGCTTATGCTGTTTTTCTACTCCTTCCACTTATTCCTAAATTCCTGGGCAGGATAAGGTTCTGTTCTTCTTTTGAACTACTTCTAAGTTCTTGTGAGGAAGAAGAGATGTGTCCGATGCCTGTTTTCCATGCCACAAAGCTTTCTGCAGGAACAGCCCTTGAAGGGATAACATAAGGTCCTTGGTAGATGTGTATATATCCAGATCCCTGTGCCTTTCTTTTAGATTCATAGACCATCTTCCTCAGCAGCAACCTCTTCTCCTGCCAGGGAGCATAGCACCAGAAAAGGTTCTGAAGGATTTCTCTAACTGGCCACTGGTGTAAATGTGCTGCCCTGCTCACTTGTTATTGAGAGTTTCTCACTGTCCACATCTGATGTCAGTACTGACATGTACTGAGCTGACCAAAATGCTTTGACTGGTCAGCAGCACAGTACACACAAGCTGGCATTTTTCACTTACATCAGTGTTTTTTCCTGCAGAGGAAAGAGCTAATGGTTTCTGTTTAGTTTCTGATGCAGGGTAAAGTCTGCATCCTGCCGTCAGTTCATTTCAGTCCACATTGCATCTTGTGATTGCAAGTGCAGTGCAAAAATTATTATTTTTATTATCTGCAGCATGGCAAACAATGAGACTGCTGATCTGCAGCAAACTCTGCATCAAGCCTCTCACTGGGTTGTCCCAAGTCTCTGAAAGGTGGGTAAGGTTCTGGACAAAGCCTGGGGTCTACAGAGTTCTGTTTTCCTTCACAGCCTTTTATTTAAATGGCTGCTGATAAATGGGGTACAGAAAATGACATTAAAGTGACTCATGATGTCAGCAAACATTGCTGCTTGGAAATGTCACATCGCTGTCATTGCACAGAGAGAAAAGGAACCAGCATTGGCTGGTGTGTACAGTCAATAAAGAAAATTGATCCCTGGTCCTTTCCTGCCTTTTGCAGAATAGAAGTTATTTTAACCAGGAGAAATAAGGAGAGAAAAAGAAACATGTAGTTTCATTAATGCTTGTTAATAATTTTTATATAAAACAGAAATAAATATTTTTGTGACCTAAAATATAGTGCATTGAAATGTTTCCTGGTGAGAGTGATTAGAACAGCATGTAATAGTGTCTGACAAGCAACATGAATTCATTGACAATCAGCTGTTGAGTCTTACATATTTGATCTGTTTCTACTCCTTATGTTTTATTAATGCCATCCTTCAGTTCTAATAATGCCTGATTCTGTGCTTCAGTCTGCTACTGAGAAATTAATTTTCTGGGACTTGTTCCTAAGGAAGAAATCATGTGGGATTGAACCTGTCATTCCCGAGGAGCATTAACAAGGCTTTGGTCTTGGGAGAACTCTTAAAGATCCCTCCATGCAACATACTTTTTATAAGGATAATAACACACAGTACGAACCATATTCTGTGACTTTGTGGCTTTCTATTTTCCTACATTGAAATCTGGTAGGAGATATAGGAGCACAATTGGGACTCTGTGATTGTGCATGGATATGCATGGGGCCAGGTAGGGAGGGTGCAACAACTAATCACCAGTTGTGATAACGTATTATAGCTTTGTAGATTCAGTGCCTCTGGGTCTACGTGTAAACCATGAAAACCAGATCTCTGGTCAGCATAAAAAGTAAAGTTAAGACCAGCATAAAACCTTGCTCACTTCCTGCACTTCCTTTGCTGCTAGAGGAAAACCTGAGGATGCCGAGAGGAAGCAGAGGAGCTTTGGCATTGGCTCCATCAGGTGGCCTGGCCCCAGTGGGTGCAGGGATGGGTTTTACTGCCTGTACAGCAGAGCATGCAACAATCAATGCGTGGGCTGGTACATCCACACCCACAACCCCACCCAGAGCCCTGCCACAGCCCAGAGCCACTGCCACTGCCACAGACCCTGTCACCAGGCGTAGAACTCCATTTGGTCTGTCCTGATGTCTGCATACAGAGTCATTAAAACACATGCTGTGAGGGAAAGGACATATGGAGGCAGGAACCATGCCTGACCTGATGAACTTTTCATTTCTTTTAGGCTGCTTTAGCTGCAGCCAGGCTTGGCAGACAGGGAGTGCATGTATTTTTTTGAGTTTTTTTATACCTGCTTTTCCCCCCTACTTTGTTTCTTTTTCTCCTTCCATTTAAAAAAAAAAAAAAATTCTTCTCTTTTCATTTGTATTAGTTTCAAAGTCTACTTGACTTAAAGCTAACAGATTCTTCTAGTGGGGTGGTTTCTGAGGGGGTCACCATTACAGCAGAATGGGCAGCCCAGATTTAATGAAAATAAATGGCATCTGCTCAAGTGTAACCATCTCTTATAGAGAACCTTACCTAAGTGTGCCTTGGTGTTTCCGTGATACAACAAGCCAGCCAAAGTCTCCCCTTTATTTATCTTACAAGCAAGAGATGACACTTCTGATAATGTTTTCTCAATTTATCTTTAAAAGCAAACACTTGAAGGGGACTTCTGTTTCTGCAGTACAAAGGTCACAAAATTTAGGCTGCATGGGTGCAAACAGCAGACTGTAAACCTTGTGCTGTTTGTCTTTGGGATAGCATACCTTACAATGTCAATATGTGCTCTATTAATCAGATGAGTGTTATGTGCTTTTGCATGAATCATCTATGAAGTATGCATCTCCCTTTGTGTTTTAAAAGCAGTTTTAGCCTGATGTTTTAATACACAGGCATACTGCAGAATTGGTGTCACACAGCATGTCTTCATTTGTATTTACTATGTTGCACCACAGAACTATTTTGTTTTCACATTGTAATGTAAGTTTGTGAGAAGCTTTTCTGAAGTAAAAGTACACAATCAATGCTTTAAAAAATATTGCTTGAGGAAATAATTTTATTAATCCTACACACAATATCCTTCCTGTCATATAGTGGAATTCAGATGGCAGAATCAATAATGTAGTATTCACATGGGAATTGCTAATACACAAATTAGTGCATGGGGCTTCTGCACTTGGTAGAAAAGATAGCCTGTGTTCCCTCAGCCTTTTATTGCTGTGCAATCAAAGAGAATTATGGACATAAAAAATCCAGTAAAATATAATGGAATATTTCATGAATTGCAATGTTTACTAACAAGAGAAGAAGTTGCTCTTTTCAAGTCTTGGCTGAACAGAGCAGTAAACAATATTTAGGGTAGTAATAAAAGACAAATTGTCAGTGTTTTCCTTTAAAGCCTATCATGGAGGTAAACTAAAATCTAATGCAATCTGGTAACATTAATGCATGCTCTTTATGGCATGGAGTGTGAATACTGGCATACTAATAGTTCATCATATTTATTCTACGCAGCAATATCCTTTTGTGTTATTGAAAATGTAAAGGGATATAAATTAAATATAATGAAATAATTTAATTTCTAATGGTTACAGAATGATCTAAACATACTGAACAAGACCCTGTGACTGCCTGCTCTAGTAATTGCTCAGTTGTGTGCTTATTTTCATAATCAATGCATTACTCAGACTATCTTTAGTGGAATTTATTACCTCATTTTCAGTTTCATGCTACTTAGATATGCAGTAGGCAGTCCCACAGAAAATTGTGATCTGTAAAGCAAAGAATCATGGTGTCAGAGGTCAGAGTTCTTTGTTTTCATTCCTTTGAAATCGCTCTTTAATATTCTAAAAGGGGCAAAAAGCATGTAATTTGCATTTAAAGTACAGCTTTCCTGCATTACATCCCCTTGAATTTATCTTTTGAGTAGTGGACATTTATCATAGAATTTCTCTTGACTCTGGAAACAGTGCAGAAGGTAGCTGAAGAACCTTTGTAACTGTTCAGTACAAGGCAATAAATCTGGAGCTGCCACAGGATTACTATGGTAACCATCCAGCCTGTCGGTCTTCCAGCCGTACTGAAAGGTAGGTTCAATTTTCAGCTCGTCAACTCCTCCCGGTGATTTACTTGTTGACACCGCACATTTGATGTAGTAGTGTTAATGCCCTCTTGCAGCACAAGGGACTAATACTGACACTGTTTTATACGGTAACACACAGGAGTGACCCCAGGAAATTATTTAAAATTGTAGAATGCATTCCTGTCAGCAAATGCATAAAGTGGCATAAATTACCAGATTTCGAATCCTGTTTTCAGCTGCTTCAACTTTGTATGGAAGAAGGAACTGTCTTCACATGGCAGGGTGCGGTATGAGTTTAGAATTGAGATGAAAATTGCCTACTTACTTAAACATTTTTAGGAGGACATATGTGCAGCTCATCCTGGGGTGTGTGTCCCTGAGCTTGCACTCTTCTTCAGTTCCTTTCTACAGAGATGGAGAGGGTATTGGCATGCAGTGTGGTGATTTGTCTTTTTTGTCTTGTAGTATTCTCCACAGAAATGATCTGTGGTTTTGAATAAGTATGGCAAATGCTGTTATGCCTCAGAACAGATTACTTGAAATGTTATGTTTTGCATTTACACACCCACTTGCTTTCTCCCTAGGGCAGACTGAGTCTGTGTCAGGTGAGCCAAATAACCCAGGAACTGCTGACTGACATCATGATATTTTTGTTTTTGAAGCTGTCCTCCAGCTTTTTGGAGTCAATCCAATAGGAATGCTATTTAAGTGAGCTTAAAGTGCCTTTGTTTCTGAAGAAAGGAGAGAAACCCACATTAGTTTTTAACACTGAAATACATTCAGGAAGCTTGTGAAGCCTGGTTTGCTAAGAGTGTTTGTGGGTGTGGATGTGCATATGTCATATGGAGTGTAGTTTGATCCTCTTACATCTAGTTAGAGGTGAAATTTGGTTTTCTGAATGGGGATAAAGGCAATTTAGTCTCTGTTATCATATCTTTGATATGAGTGGATTCTTCTTTGTGTGTTGAAAGCCAGACTCAGCATTTAGCTTTTCTGTCAGTGGGGGTACTGATCAATTTTAATGTCTCTGCTCTGATTCTTGTCTTCAAAAACACTGTAGGAACTGAGTAGATTTTTGACTTCCTCTCTATGTCAAATTTGGTGGAAATTGACTGGTTGTTGCTAAAGGTAGCAGAAACAGGAGGGAGTTTGTATCCCCTCACATATGCCACTCTATAATCATCTTTAGAAAAAAACAAGGGGGGAAAAAACTCTGCATATAGGAATTGATATACTGTTAGTCCAGTGTCCTTTGAAGGGGAGCTTCTTGACTAGAAAAGGTGTGTCTCAGTTTGAAGTAACTTTCTCAAGCCAAACCTTTCAATGCCTAATATTGTCGTTCACTCCATCTTTGATTGTAAGGAGGATTTAAAGATTTTCAATTTGAAGGATCTTTAGATATTCCCTAAGACTCCTCTCAAAATAACATATTCATATTAAAGAAATAAACCAACCAACTGGTGATTTGCAGCAATATATCTACATAAAATGTTACCCTTCTGCTGCTGTGAAATATTCCACCCGCTGAAAAATATTTGTTTGCTCTCCTTGTGACACAACTGCTGTTTATCTGCTGGTAATAATCAGTTTGGTTAGTGTGAACACTACATGAAGATAACATGGAAAACCACCAAATCGGAAATGTGCTCTCCCGTACTCCTCACAGCTGAATTTGGATTGTTTTCTGAATGATAACGACAGAAGCAGGAGTGGGTCCCTCATCAGACAGACAGTGGTTCAGCCCACGTGCTTGAGTTTCTGTTCACTAAGAGCTGAAGTGATCTCTAACTGGCTATACAGGTGCTTTTTTTGTTTTTATTTCCGCTGGTGGGGATTAGTTGTTCTTATAGGGAAGGGGAATTTTGATCCTGTCTGGCTGCCAGATGCCCATCCAGCTACTGTCTCACTCTTCTTCATCAACAGGGTGGGGAAGGAAAATCAACTCATGTATTGAGATAAGGAGAAGGAGATTACTCACAGATTGCCATCATGGGCAAAACAGGCTTAACTTGGGGAAGATTAATTTAATTTTCTCCTAGTTAAAAACAGAGTAGGACAGTGAGAAGCAAAGACAGGACTAAAACCCACCTCCTTCTCAGGCTCAGTTCACTCTTAACTGTTCTACCTCTTCCACCCCCCAGTTGGTGCAGGGGGATGGGGAATGGGTGTTGCAGTCAGTTCATAATATTTCATCTCAGCTGCTCCTTCCTCCTTCCACTCTTCCCCTGCTCCAGCATGGGGTTCCTAGCACAGGATACAGTCCTTCATGAACTGCTCCAGAGTGGGTCCTTCCCATGTGCTGCAGTTTTTCACTAACTGCTCCAGCTTTGGTAATACCAGTCAAAGCTTATAGTAATCAGCACAGAAACGAAGGCCAGCATGTCTCCCTACGGGGCAATGACTGAGATATGAGAGAAGTGGTGGGCAAGAGAAGGTGTCAACTTCTGACTTTATGCTGGCACCATGTATGTGTTATATCTGGTGAAATTACAAAGAAATGTGTTTCTTCAAGAAGGATGGCCTTCAAAAATATCATGTCTTCCTTATCTTAATTAGACAGATCACTCCCTCCTGTGTGATGACTTAATCCCGTGCCTGAGTATCAGTAGTACATTGTCATTTAGGACCATGGGCTTTATGAGGAAAGGCTGGAAGAATAGGAACACTGCGCTTTGTCAGGGATAGCAAGAAGGAAAATCTGAGAAACAAATAATGTGTTTTTGTTTAAACATTTGACGGTGATAGATGTTGGCTAGTGTTGCTTTCTAGACCACAGTTGCTTGAAGGCATAAAAGTTCACTTTTTCTGGCAGGCCATAGCTAGAACTTTGTTTGAAACACTGTTTCTTGGCTATGCTGTTAAATAGAAACATAGTAAGCATCCGTATTTTTACAGTCCTAAAGCTCTATCTAGTCTGAGATTTAGTAGATGTATATATATCTCTGGAGATGGATTCAGTTCTTGTTGGAAAGCTGCTTATAACTTTTCTTTGCATAGTTTATGTATATCTCAGATTAGGAACGTGCCTAATAAAACCTGCTACCGTTTTATAATTAGAGCTACATTCAAATAATCTTTTCTAGAAAGGTGTTAAGACTTTGAAAATAGTGCTGATTTGCTAGCATGAACATGGTAGATAATTTAGCAAAAATCTTATGTTTTCTAGAATTGTACATCTTCAAGATTTATCCTTTGCCATAACATTCGGTTCTGAAATCTGAACTTTTGTTTAAAGAGAAAATGGTCTCTTGACTCTTATAGTTGCAAAGACAATCTTAAAAATGCGAAGGGAAGTGTGCCTTCTTTCATGATCTTGACAAGGTGAAATATAAGAATCTCATTTGAGAGGTTATTAACTCTGAAACTTAGTGCTTTGATAATTTTAAGGCTTGCTCAACTACTTCACAAAGGACAGTGCTGTCCTTTTTAGTGGATGCTGCTTCTTTGCTGGCCTGTACTATCATCATTAATAGCTATATTGATTCAGTCATTCATTTTTATATTTAATTCATTACAAAGTGCAATCACTGAAGAGGTTACATAATCCAGAAATCTCAGTGCACTAAATTGGAAATTGGAAGAAGGAAGCTATAAAATGCAAGGGACCCTTGCTTCCTCTTCATCACAGGGCTTGTCTTTGTTTTCTTGGTATTTCTGACATATTTTACATGCTGTCATTTGGGTAGCTTTTGAATTTTGTTCTTCGCCTCCATCTCTACATATTGCTGCCAGGAATTTGTTTGTTTGCTTGTTTTGACAGTGTTATTGGCTCTATGCCATCAGATTCCAGCAATACTGCAGTAATAAGAAGCCAGTGACTATATAGAAAAGCATGGGTAAGGGAGAGAGGACATCATTATTTTCCATGTTTTTGCAGTTACTGAGCTCTGTGCATTCACTAGTGCTATTTATATACGTGCCACTAAGCGGTCAATAATATCTCAGTTTTAAAATAAAACATGGCTTAAAAAATCTCTAATAAAATCCAAATGCACTGAAATGTGAAAGAGAGATTATTTTGTTTAAACATATTTCCTTTTGGTTTCAAAGACTACTATGTCCCAATGATGGAGCTGAGGGAAGTAATAGTTTACAAAGCAGGTCTATGACAGTGCTTCTTCCAAAGTGTAAAGCTTTGAAAGGGATGGAAAATGGAGGTAGGTGGACATTTGAGTCTTAAATCATGTGGGATATCAATAGCTAGGCTGAAGTTTTAAAGAAGGAGGTCTAGGGGATGAGAAATGAAACAGGTGCTTTACGGTACATGCAAGCAGGAGCTGGCTCTCTTCAGGTTGGGAATGGGACTCAGTGCTCCAAGGGAAAGGATGCTTCTAGTAGACAATGTGTCTCATGCCCAGACACTTCACAGAGTGGGCAGGTGGCATGTAAGCATCCATGCTGGCCTTGGTTTCCTGGGAAGGACTGGCAAGGCCAGAGGAGCCTTACTTTGAGGACATGCTTAGAAGAACTCCATGGTGGATAACCCTTACCTGAAGCACGGGGTTTGTCCACATAATGGAGAAGTGCATGGGGAGAAATGCAAAGTAGGATCCAGCATGATCCTACTGTCACCTGTAGATTTCAAAAAAATCCAATAGCTACTTCTTCTAAGAACACAGAATTAATACTCCTCTATTACAGGCAGAAGAGTATCACATTGTGTATGCTAATTTGCAAATCATGCCATTCAATTTCCATGATATGCAAACCAAAGCTCCTGGGTGAAATATGTTGTTTTAAGAAAAGGTGGACAGCAGAATAAATCAAGTATGAGGAGGTTGTTGTTCCCTGGCTCTTTCCCTTTGGAGAACATACAGTAATGAGATTTAGAAAAGGGGGAGGCAGGGCTTGCAGTAGAGAAATGTATGGTGGTGACTGACAACTAAAGCATGAAGAATAAAGGGACCCTTGTTTTCAATTAACCATGTCCAAGATCAGGCCTTGAAAATATGAGATAGTCTCTATGTAAACTATGCATAATCTTTGCCAGTCTGTGTCAAAATGAGACATTATCACAATGTGCATTAGAATGGGTTGCCAGAGGCAAATGCTTGTGTGATAACTCCCCTAAGTGAATAAAGAAAAAAGCCAAACTTGCATGGTGTCAGCTGCAACATTTCATTTGTTGGCAGCCATTTTCCATTTGGGAAGCATGCTTTGCAAGTGCCAGAAATACACCCTTTACACCCAAGAAGGGATAGAGAAATGGACCACATTAAGCTATATATTTTTGTTTGGTTCTAGTATTTTTTCTAAGTCTTTTTCTTTTGGGGATCTTTATCACTCATGTATATAAATTTTCACTAATTTAATACATTGCTGGTTATCAGAGGTACAGAGTACTGCAAAGTCGAAATTTGTATCTGAATTGCCTTTTCTGTGATATTTTAATGATCTATTACAGTCATCCATACATTTTTCCTTATGGATGTCTTTTAGATGTAGGAATAATAAAGTGTTTGATTTGTACCTGAATCAAAGATGGATTCTGCTGATAAGGAATATCCAAAATAGCTTAATTATAGCTTAATATTGGCTGGTGGGTATATCTGACACTAGACATAGTACAGAGTATCTTGTGGATGCTGCAGGTGTTTCCTCTCCATTCAGGGAGGTGCAGCTGGTGAAAATACCTTGTCTTTGAAGACATGGCAGGTTCCTCAGTTGCAATGAGCTAAATTTGTTAAACTTGTTGATTCATGTGCTGTATCATGCTGGAGCATTCTCCTAAAGTGAAATCAGTTTTCTAGGTGTAGTCTAACAAATTTTCTGTGTGGATGTATTTGCTCTGTGTTTAGGTTCCAATTTCAGAAGCTCCATATTGGTCTGAAGTCTATGCTTTCTAACAGCTGTTAGAATGCAGGCCTCTCAGTCATGGTCACAGTAGGAAAATGGCACTTTCTTTGAGACAAATCTTGGTTATAAGCAGTCACAAAGACTGATGTAATACCCCCTTTAGCCCCAATGAACATCTCAGTGTGAGGCTTGGCTGTGCACATAACATGGTTTGAGTAGAGGCTGTGTTCACTAGGGACAGTCCCACGCTTCCTCCATCTCATCTGTTTCCCTAGCTTACATTGTACTGGATTGAGCAATCTGTGAGTGGAGAGTTCAGCCAACTGATGGGATCAAAAGCCTTCTTTTGGCAGATTAATCTTCTGCCAGGCAGGTCACTGCACCAGCTGGTGCTGGGTTGCGTGGTTGCTACTTCTGATGCTAGGGAGGAGTCTGGTGGGAGAGTGCTTCTTCCTATGGCAGCCCATGGTTTCACCAGCCTGGGTGTAACTTTGTACTGAATTTCAGGATTATACTGGATTCTGAGGCCTGGTGAGTGGATTTAATGCAGTCATTTGTTATGCAATTCATGCTGGACTGGTTTTCAGTCTCCAGAAACACTGAACTGTAACTGCCAACAAGCTCTGAAATTGCATTAGTCTTTGTGAAGGGGTTTTTGTCTTTACATATTATGTGTGATCTCACCCGCCGTGACATGATTACAAGCTAAAATGAATACTGTTGAAGTGTTATTTTTTTTCTTTATTCATTGCTACCTGTATTTGTCAAGGTACTGGTGTAAAGCTAACCAGTCTGTAGTGACCTGGATTCTCTGTGCTTTTTTCTAAAGTTCATTTTCAGCAAGTGTTTTCTTTAGCCCATGGACATGTTCATTTTTGTTTTGGTTATTATCGTACCCCTGCCCATAAGCAGGTAAGGAGAATGAATGTAAGCAGGTGGCCTTTTGTGTTGCAGGAGAGAAGAGGGAAGTGCTCTTTCAATACAGACCTTTGCATAAGCTCTCATGCAGCTCCTTCCAGAGCAGCAATTACAGGGAACCATCACAGACAAGCATTTTACAGAACACGGAGATAAAGCAGCTGTTCACTCAAGGCAGCACCTGAGCCCAGATAGGAACTTTCCTTCTGATCCCTGGGAAGTCCTGAGACCACTGTTTAGGGTGATTGGTAGACTCTGTAGACGCCAGGTCTTTCCCTGCAGGATGGAGGATGCTCCAAAGTTTTGGGGTACATTACTGCAATATTTGGTCTCATTTTAGTACCTCCTTATTAGGTTTTTGGTATCCTTTAAAGAGAGGGAAGGAACTTGCTTTGTCTTATGACATTTATTTCCTCTGGAAATTTGTTACTTTCTTTCTCTCATACCAATTTTAGTTTTCTCTTCCATTAATGCTTTTATCACTTATTGTAACAATTCTTGCCATTCACTTTTCTTATTTGCGTTGGTATTCATTCCATTAATTTGAGGCTTAAATGTTTCACTTTACTTTCAAAGCCCTCCTAGTGGTGTATGGACTACTGCCTTTACCATGCCAGTTATAACACACTTTTGCAAAATTTTCAAGTTATCACTTGAGTGTTTCCTCCAGCCGTTATTTGATGACAGTCCCGTAAGTATCTGCAAATGTGCTTTGGGGGTGTGTATGTTTATTTTCCCTCAGATTCCTCCTCTGTTGTAATGTTTTAAAACCAATGGCATGTTGTCTTGGCTAGTTGTCAGACATATCCTTTCTCTGCTATTTCAACTTCTCTTTCTTTCCCCTCCTTTCTCATCTCTTCCCAGATGTAAGGTCTCTAAGACAGGAAAATTAATTTTGATTTCTTTCGAAGACAGGCCCAGTGGGGGCTTGGTCTGTGATAAGGACCACTTGGTTGCTTAGGTGTGTACTACTAACTGATATCCTTAGTCCATGGAAACTTTTTCTGCAGTACCTCTTCCTCAGCCATAGTACTTTATTTTCCTTCCGGCAGTTTTTTTACCCCAATCTAACAATTACCACTGTTCTCATTTATAAAAATTTTTGAAAACAGTCACAACTCAGAAAAGTCTAATTATTTCACCCAAAGTGAAAAAAAAGATAAAAATCAAGTATCTTGTGTGTTTTAGTTTGTTATAATCTTAATTAATAATGGTAACTTAATTACAGTCATTGTGATTAGAAACGCTCTCATATGGAACATGATGTTTACTACATGTTGGGAAAACATGCTGCAGAAGTAGGACTAGGATTTTGAAGCTGGCAGATTGTGCTTGAATAACCTTGCTGAATAAATGATCTCTCTCATTATTGGGATGGCAAGTTTATCTCACCCTCCCAGATTTCTCTGTTCTCTCAATTTTATGATCTTCTCCTGCTCAGTAACAAGATCACAATATTCCTCCTCTTCTCTTGGCATTAATTGTCACAGTTGTATACTATAGATATATATTTCTAAGGTCACAATTGAGCGTTTTAAATGTTCATTGCTATTTAGTGAAACTTGTGTCAAATAGCTTAACAAAAAGTTGTCTTAAAGGATGTGGTCTTTTAATATAATTGGCTAAAAATGTGAAAAATATTTATGACTAAAACATAGTTACTAGAGAACAACTTCATAAAATTCTAAGAACAAGATCAACTCAAAAATTCTTCACTGAGATAAGAAGCAGTTGGAAATCAACATATATGTAATGGAGAGTAGAAATCAATTCTTCAATTAGGAACAAGTTTTTTCTAATAAAAGGTAGTAATAAAACACAATCTTTTCCTCTTTTTTTTCTATTTTTATATAAGGGGCCATGTTTCACTGTTATCATTGTACTTGACTTATACATGTATGAAATCAAAATTTTTACTCAACGAGTGCTGCTTAAGGCTCTGAACCCTGGAAAATCCCATATTTAACCTGAAGCATTTAAGTAAGAAAATCTCAGTAATAAAGTTTAACTGCCTAGTATCTCAGTAAAAAAATGTAATTTTACATCTATGTGAAATACACTGCTGCATTTGAAACCAAATCTTGGACAATATCAGATGATGCTAAAATGCTGATCAAGTAACAAAGACAGTGGATAATTACAAAATTAGCCAAGATCTGCAAGATACGTTAGGTGATTTCCCAGGGCAGTGTTGCTTATTTTATGAAGATGGTATTTGCTTAAGGTTTTTATATGCATATATATTTGCTCTTTTTTATCCTTTCAAGCCCTTAGGACACTTTATAATCCTTTGGGTTGTCCTTTGCCTTGGTTTTTCCTCTCCTCTTGTCACATCTCACTTGAATCAGGAGCATAAAATAAACTTTGGATGCATGCAATCCTGATTCCATTCTTTTGTTCAAGACAGTCTTTCTTGCTTTACACAATTAAAGTGAAAGTGTTTGATCTCCAAAGACTTTTCTGACATGTTGTACACTGTTCCCTGATGTTGTGCACTCTACATTTCATAGTATCTGTTTCACTGCCCAGTATTATTTCACTCTCTTTACTGATCTCCATGTTCTACTTGTTTCTTCTTACCTGTCTGGTTGTTATAAAACCTCTCTTTTCCTCTGGGAAATAGCAGCTGCTCGAGTTCAGTAATTAACTGATGCACACCAGATCAAAGACCTGAAGGTGGGTCTTTAATCTGAAAGTTCATTCAATTGCAGTCTATGAAACATTCCTGAAACTTCCTGGATCAAAACACTGAGATAGTTGCCTTATGCTACTTTTTCTTTATGTTCAGGCATCTACTTGTAAAGAATTCCAGATATTGACACAAATCACCCAAATACTTGAGCAAGAATGGGACAATCTGTCCCTCACAGCGTATGGTAGGGTCAGTGCAGGATGGAAAATATGACATTTACCTTGTGATTTCTATGCCAATGGGAGATCTATTTCCTAGAGTCACTGACTTTCTAACTAAGGTCTTGACTCCGTAAGTGAGGCCACTTCTGTCTTTCCTGCCCCAAACATCATAACAACAGATTCTGGGCTGAAAAAGATGGTTGCAGGTGGATAACAGAGTTTCAAATGTTGTATGAACACGAGTGGCTTGCACCCTGCAAAAAGCATGTGCATTGAAGTGCAGAGAAGGTTTTTAGGACTCCTCCAGGAGCAGCACCAATTCAGTGTCATTTTTCATTGTCAGTCAATATTGCTCTAATTGTGGTTTAGGTTAATAGAGGCTTCAGTCATGAAAAAGACAACTGTAATAATATCATACATCATTTTCTATCACATTCCCTGCAGAGCTGAGCCCTTCCCACCATTTCTTTCCCTTTTAATCCAGCTTATCCATGTTTTCAGGCTATAAAATTCATCCTTGACTAATAATACTGATAGAGAAAAGACTATGTTTAATACAGTTCTCTGGTTGAAACATTAGACACTTTTCCAGCTTCCAGGAAGAAATAAAACAAAACGGTGTTAAAATAATTTGTGACAAAGCAGGAAATGGCTTGGGCATGCTTTCTTACTCTTGTCCTCAAACACGATTATGTTCTTCTGCTTATTGCATATTGCCTTATCAGCATCAGGATTAGACTTTGCAATGAATAAATTATGAGGGAAAAAGTATGCTGCTGTCCAAGAATAACCAGTCTTATTGGATAGTGCATTCAGGAGGATGCTCAAGCAGTATTAGAGGTAGTTTCTGACTTTTGTAGTGTATTGTTGCAAGACAAGAGTACTGTCCCTCTGACTTTTCATGTTCTCCACTGTTACTCCTGTGTTCTTCTTTGTGTAAAGACATTGAAAAAGGTATAGCTCCCTGTGAAACATTTGCTAAAATGATTGGTATACAGACAAAAAATCTGGGGAAGAGATAGATTTAGGAAAGAAACTCCCACATAGAAAGTGGACATAGATTGAAAATTCCTTTTAATTGTGAAATTTTTCTACTGAGGTGTGTTCCTGAGATACTGACATCCCAAACTTAGCGTATGCGTTAAGTTTAACCTGTGTGCAAGGGTGTTGAGAGTAAAGGTTTGTTCCTGTCACTATCCCTGGGAGCAGCTGGACTCAGCCAGACGTGATTAGACATAGGGACCCAACAGCTTTGTGGACTGAACTCTGTCAGGATACCTCCCCACCACTGACTGCTATCAGTTTTATCAGTTGTAGGAATTACTGTTCTGTTCTTTGGAGAAGACTAAGAGATCAACACTTCCAACCCAAACTGTTTTATGATTCTGTAATGCACCTGCTTCCCCTCCCATGGAGCTTTTAAGAAGCAAAACTCAGCCCAGCTGGGGGGCTTCAAGGCTGTAAGAAGTTCCATTGAGGGTTGGCTTCTTCTCTCCAGCAGCTAGCAAAAGGACAAAGGGAAATGGCCTCATGTAGCACCAAGGGAGGTTCAGGGTGGATATTGGGAAAGATTTCTTCACTGAAAGGGTGGTTAGACATTGGAGCAGGCTCCCCAAGGAAGTGGTGGAGTTACTTGAAAGTGTTCAAAAAGTGAATGGACATGGCACTTTGTGATATGGTTTAGCAAGTATGGTGGTATTCAGTTGGAGGTTGGACTGCATGGTCTTGGAGGTCTTTTCCAACCTTACTGATTCTATTCTATAACATTGGAGGGTTGAATGCTTTCAGATGGCTTCACCCTGCAGCTTCACTCAAGAAAGGGAAACGTGACCAGCTGATTGAAGTTCCACCTTTAAGAGATAGCCAAAGCTGTGCAGTCAACTCAGATATGAAGCACCATGCACTCTGGCTCAGAAGACAGTTTGTGGGCAGTAGAATGTCCTGGCTTAAACCCAGGTGAAAACCCACACTTGTTTCTACAACGAGAACTGTCAGAATAAAGATTTGGCAAGGGGAAGCAGCCCCACTGAGGGCAGTGACAAGGAAGGAATTGCACATGTGGTCTGTACTTTGCAGTAACTGAGTGGCAGCAGGCACCCTGTGAAGTTCACAGCTGCTGCCTCTAAATCTTGCTTGTGGTTTGCCTGTGGTCTTACTCTGGGACTCTGCTTCCTACAAGTAGTGCTGACCCCTCAAGGGATGCAGGGGCATGTGGAGGGAGAAAGGAGCCATCCCTGGTACAAGAGAGAAGCATCATGTTACAGCCTGGATCACAGCTATTATTTCCAAGAGGCAGTTGGGCCCATGGCCCCATCTATCCAGCCTTGGGAGAGAGCATCTATCCCCAATGATTTTAATCATGAAGGAAAGAGACCATTTAACATTTTTCCTCTGTGCCCTGGAGTCCTTGTAGAGAGGCCAGAAATAACTAGCCTTCAACACTTTCCAATGCAAATTTGATTTATTTGTTACTGCCAAAATGTGTACTTTCTGTTTTATTTACATTTGGAGAATTGTGGTCTTAGACAAATTGTCATCACTTCCAAGTAAAATAACCTTTTCCTTGATATTGCTTTCAAACTTCAAAGATAGACTGAGGGGCTGGAAGTGTCAATATGTTATTAATTTAACAGTGGCAAGTTCCAGGCACCAGTCATTCAGATGAAGAGCTGTGATAAAGTGGAGCAGTTTAAAATTACAGCAAGTTCAAGGTAGATACAGTACCTCATTCACAGTATCTTCAGGCAAAATACTGAGATGAAATTGGTGAACTTTGGTTGGTTGTTTGTTAATCACACCAATGGACCGGGTTGATGAAATAACCTGCCCTTGCAAGGTAGCGTGCAGCCATTCGTTTCTATCTTGTCATTCATGCAGTTTGTGCAAGAAATAGCTTTTAAAAAATGAATTAAAATTGATGCAAGTAGTAGGTAGTGCAGATGCAACTCATGTGAATTCCAGCAATGCCCATTTTGCAGGGGCAGGGGAGATAAAATGCACTTTCATTTTCCCCCAGTTATTTTTGATGAAGATGGACTAGATTAGTGTGAATATAGACAGGAAAATATCTCTGAGGGAAGGGTATCATCTTTCCTTGCATACTGACCCCCCAGAGTTCTGAACTGTATTTGCTCATGTGTATGGAGGAAAGGAAGGTTGCCCCACAGTGACAGTACAGCAGTGAAGTAGCAGGCTTCAAAGCCTGGCTCTATGCGTCCCTCCTCATGTGTTATACTGAAGTCTTTTTACATGTACTGGCATCTCAGCACCTCTTTTCACACAAATTTGATGTGAAAAGTCCATGTTTCAGAGCCTCACTGAAGCAATGTGATTTTTCTGATTTTTCTGTGTAGATACCTTCCACTTTTCACTGCCCCTGTAATAAGCTTCCAGTTCATTATGGCAGTTGGAATGCTCTTTCTCAAGTTGTTGAGCCACTCTGGTGTGTTGCTGCTGCCTTGAGTGAGAGCTGTGCTCCTGTTCTGTTCTGCCCCATTCCCATGACTTCACCATCTACCCCTTTCTTGCAGTGGCTGTGCTGCTTTTCGACACTATAAGCCTATTTAATCCATGGAAATGGCAAAAGACTCCAAGGTTTCCTGCGTGAAGTAGTTTTGTGACATTTTGGTGTTCACACACAGTGCTTGCTCTCGTTGAGCAGACAGTGCCCAGGGAGGAGGTGGCCAGAGGAGTTGGGGAGACCTTACCTGGTGGCCCTTGTATTGCTCACCCAACTCACCTGAGTTCAGCTGGCTCTGCTGAGGTCGGCTCAGTCCACCTGACGTGTGAGCCTTGTAGCAGTGTCCAAGCAGGGCGCAGAGGTGGGCACAGAGAGAGACCATGCATTGCTCTGGCACTGCTTGCACAGAAACGGGTTGGACCCGTTCCTGGAAATATTCCCACCTCCTTCTCCAAACAGCAGCAAATACAAATAATAACCCCTTGTATGTGTACTCGAGGAAGAGCCCCAGACTGCTCCTATCTCTGCAGCTGAGGAGAGAACCACATGTGATGCTGAGGAGAGTGCAGGTGGTGTGTGCAGAGGGGACCTGGGAACAGCAGCTCTCACTCTTCTGATGCATTTGGAGGACATGGAGGAGCACTGTGCAAGAGACAGTCCTGAGAAGAATTTGTGTTGAGACTCCATGTTGAATTTGCAGTACAGTCAGCGCAAAAAGTGTACTTTGATTTGCAAATGGCTTCATTCTATATGCAAATTACTGAAAAAAGATAAATGTGGAACCCCACAAAGTTGCTTTTAGTTAACGTCAGAATGGAATCCAATTTTAATGAATACAGCCTAAACTTTTAAAGAGCTTTCACTTAATTGGAAAAATGTTTATTTGCTGTGTTCATCTTTTTTTCTTAATGAATATTTGAGATGTGCTTGGAATATATTGCATAACATCAATAAACATTTTACTAGCAATGTGTCTGGATTTGTGTGTGTTTGAATAAGTTTACTTTCCTGTTTTTATACCAGATTGTAACGCAGGAACTCTATTATCCATCTTGCAGCCTGCAAAATAAGCAACAATTTAATGACTCGCTGGGACTAATTAAAAATGAGTCTTGCTGTTCACTTCTTACTTTCACATAGAGAAATCTGGAAATAGTACATGAAAACTTTAGACAACTTCTTGTCCTTTTATACGTTCCACCTGAACTGTGAAAATTGCTTGCTCACTGCAGATACTTTCAGGTGGGAATGTTTTTCTCCTCTTTGCAAGACTGTTAGGCCAGTGTGTAGTTCTTCATAAAGAGAGACAGTTTACTCCCAGTGTGGTAGAGCAGAATCTCAGCTGGGCTTTCCAGAAGTTAAGCACAGTGCCCAGAGCTGTGGCTGTGTAAGGGGCTGGACACAGTGGGAAAATTGCTTTTTTATGAACAAATGGAGCTGAGAGTGTGATGGGATGGTTTGCAACCAGTTGAGAGAGCAGAGGTGCAAAGGGCAAGAGACTGTAGCAGAGAATGATATTTGGGTAACTTATGTACTGAAATGCTAAAGAAGTGGTAATGGCAGAGGATTTTCATAGACAAAAGGATTCACTACTTAGATTTTGTATGGCTGTGGTCCTAATTTAAATGACAGGAGATGAGAATATGGAGGTTAAACATATTCTCTTCACCACCCTCCCTTGCTTTGGGTGGTTTTTTTTGTGGTTGGTTTTTTTTTTCCCATGGTCGTATTTTTCAATTAGTTCCTCAATTTGAAAAAAAATTTGCTTTTCTTCTCAGGCTATAGGAAAGCCTCTAGAATTAAACCACAAAGTGTTAGAGCTGTGTGATTTGTCACATTCATGTTGAAATAAGGTTTTGTTTTTGTACATAAAGGAGGTGATATCAGTCTCCAGATCAAAAGATATTGTTATCTATTCATTCCACCCTGTCTGTGTTTTATAAGGTTTCTAATTTTTTGATAGCAAGAATGACATAATAAAACAATCATGAAAACTATTTAAATCAAACTTATGCCACTAGAAAGAGATAGAGGCAAAGGAAGATGTTTCAATTTAATTTAATTCTAATTTTAGCAGGAATAATTGAAGATTTCTTTTACCCAGATCTCTATTATTATTATTGAAGTTTTAAGTAAACATACTTACTGCCTATGTCTGCAGTCAAATTCTAATATTTTTTTTAAGTTCAGAAATATTGTGCATTTATGGCACTCCAAAGTTCTATGGACAAGTAAACGATGATTAGGCAGGCAAGAAATCATCTTCCCTGCCAAACGAAATT
This sequence comes from Orthonyx spaldingii, assembly GCA_013397795.1. Classification (NCBI taxonomy): domain Eukaryota; kingdom Metazoa; phylum Chordata; class Aves; order Passeriformes; family Orthonychidae; genus Orthonyx; species Orthonyx spaldingii. The sequence continues at coordinate 595,627 of VZTJ01002448.1, read as the reverse complement.
GGCTTTCATGTTAATTACAGAAAATAATACTGTTACAATAAGATCAAAATTTCAAAAAGAAAAGATGAAAACCTTTACTTATAGTAATAAGTATTATATAATTAAAATGTATGTGATGGCTAGTTTTGCAACAGCTTTCTCCAGAAAGCTTTCTCAGTGACTCTTCCGGCACCCTGAAACTGAGATCTCTAATGGCAGATACTCTGACTCAGACACGCTGGGTTTATTGAACTGAGGACCTGGATAATGAATTGTTTAAAATGTGGAAAAAAATGTTGCATCTCCTCACCTCCCCAAAATGGTCAAGCAGTCCTGAGTACTATTTCTCAAGGTGTAAGGAAGTCTTAAATCATAAACTATATACACTTCTGGTTTTCCATATTTTTGCTAAAAGTGTATGATCTATCTGTATTAAATGCAGAGTCTACAAGACTTTTTGACCATTATCTGGAATCTATCCTTTCTAATTTTTTTTCTTTATAAACTTTTAACATCTTTCAAGAGCAAATTAGAACACAGAATTGTGTGAAGCGCAGAAACTGCTAATCTATCTGGGAAAGGATAGTGAGAAGCCACCACACAGTTTAGTCTAAAACTCCATTAATTTGGTGACTAGAAATGAAGCTTTTCAAAGCTTTGTATCTGTACCTCGTGTTTCTCCATTTTTGAATATTCATCTTAGAGGCATGCAGAGGTTGAAGAGCTAATGCAAGGTAAGGTCATATGAACTTATTTTGAATATGCCCTTTGTGCACCATATTTGACGAAATATTTCAAATGAGCACATTTCAAATATAGTGACTTCTGACTGGCTGGACACTGCAGACTCAAATAAAATAAAACCTACTTAACTGCTCTCACTGCTTAAATAGTTCTGAACTGCACATGCAAAGGTGGAATTTGACAGAGACCCTGTATTTTTCTGGTAAGTAGAGAGGTTTTCATCCTATCCAGGCTGGGTTTTTTTCTTCACAGGGCAACACCTGCTTCTTGAAATCAAAAGTATAAGAAAAATTAGAACTCAGAAATATTGTGTGAATAGCAGAAATTGATAATTTATCTTGGAAAGGATTGTGATTAGCAGCTGCCATACAAATGTACAAGATACGATCAAATAGGAATATGTGAACTCAAGCAGGCGTTTCAGTCTCTCTAAAACATGTTATGAATGAGCTCCCTTGTGAACTAATCAAGTGGGTTTTATATCCTTTGTATCATATTTCACTATAAAATAAATAGGTGTTTCCTGTTGCTAATGAACTGTTGAAACAGCATACCCAAATGCAGAGAGGTTAAATTATCTATTCCTTATAGCACTTGGGTACTTGTTGAAGATCTAAAAATTATAACCTGATATTAGCAATTTCTTCTTTGTTCTTTTTATATAATCCCAAAATTGCATACATTTGAGATGTTATCTGAACACACTTGATAACAGCTTTGCCTCACACCATCCACTAAAATAAAAGAAAATTTGTAACATTTCACTGTTTATTTCTGTCCCTACCAGCTGCCTTCCTCTGCTAGCACCAGTGGTTGTGTGTCAGCTTCATGAACCAGCTGGGGAAAAGAAGCCCCATTCTCTGACCTGATTCATCACAGGCCTTTATTGAAAGTCTAAAACTGGGAAGACCATGTAGGGAGTGAAAGTAATGACCAAGGGGAATGAAGAAGGGGATGACTGCTGCAGTTGGCAGCCATAGTGGTGAAGGTGGCTGCTGAGGACTGTAGGTTCCCACTACACTGAACCCAGTGAAACTGCAGGCTGCCAACGAAGGATAGTCCTGCTTCTTCTCCATCCCTCGTGATTGGAGGCCAAGTCTGTGGAAAGCAAACCAACCCAAACAGAAGTTCTCCATTAGATCTGATCTTTAAGCAGACTTGTAACCTCCTCCTTGCTATACCAAATGCAGGTAGGAGTGGTTCTACTAACACAGCGTGGGATGTGGAGAGGAAAGGTGATAGCCTCATGGTGACAACCTGCATGAATGAACTGAACTCTACAAACACCACATATCAGTCCTCATTCCTTGCTTTACATTACCTGCTGAAGCTAGGAAGTTCACTTGTCTAAGGGAGTGAGGCTCTATAGGATTTTTATTGGCATTTGTTTCTCTGACTTCCAGGATTTTATAAAAAAAATTCCATCTTGGAGCTATAAAATATTTTCTGAAGAGCTGTAGACTGTATTTTGGCTTTTCCAAGACTTTAAATATCAATAGTACTGTTATAAATTCTAGCCACCAAGACTGGCCTCCATAAACTAGAATACTGAATGCACAGTAAAGATGAACCCTGCTCTTAGAGTTTTACAATTTAAATAAGGACTGAAAAAGAAGATTTATTCTCCTTATTAAAGCTGAATTGAATCTCAGAGAAATTAAACAGGAAATCTTCCTTCTGCAAAAGTGAGTCAAATGCCTGATAAAAAACTTCCCCCTTCTTGTGGACTTGCTTAGTGAACAAAGAGAAGAAATCAGATTTTCTGAATCTCAGCCCCACATCTTAACCAGTCATTCTGGTCATCTTTCTTTACTATATACCTTAAAAATAATTAAACTGCCTTATTAAGAGAAGGCAGAACTGCTTATTTAGTGCCAGAGAAACTGATTAAATCCCTTATGCTGAAGGAAAGGTGCACTGGATATTGTTAAACAACATGACCTCAATGCAGCCTCAAGCTCAAAAGATCATTAAACTATTGCCAGGAGCTGTTAAAGGAGAATTTATCTATTTGCCCTTTTCTTACATTTCTTCTTCAGGCATCTGGTGTAGAGGTCCATCACAAGAAAACCCCAAAACTCTACACTCTTAAAGCTGTCCCTAATTATGTGAAGAAAAAAGAAAGAAAAAGGGAAATAAAATTAAAACACTCCAGATGACTCTCCAGACAAATGAGACCAGAATAAGGGTCACTATTGAAATCACGAAACAGGCCTAAATTGTCATTTGGCTGGGAGAACAGTGTGGTATCTGGTCTCAAAGTTTTAAATCAAAAAACTTTCATGACATTGATCAAGGAGCTGTAGAAGGCCCTTTTTGTCAAGGAAGGTAAATTCATCTGACTTTCAGTAGGAGGGTATTCACTTGATTTGTTAATATTTGTGTGCAGAAGCTGTCAATCTTGATTAACTGTTGAAGACTGAATAAATACTGTCACTTTTAGATCAGTATGCAAGTAGGTGGTACCTGGCTGGCAGGAGCCAGAAAGAAAACGTCTGACTTTGGGTTTGTTCTCATATCAACCCTTTCAGAACTGTGATGTCTGTATTTTTATTTTTTCCTGAAATATAAAACTTGCTGGAATGATGACTTCCAGTGTGAAAAGTGTTTTAAGAAAGTTTCCTGTTCCCGTTTATCCATTATTTCCTTTTCCTTTGCCTATTGCTGCATAGGTTGTCTGTACCAGTGTGGTAAGTGAAAACTGGCGGTACTAATGAGGCTGCAGACTTCTCTCTAATTGAACCCTGTTACTTTTCCCATTACGTTTGCAGGTTGTGTGTTGCCTCATTAATCCAAACTACTGTTGCAATTTCTGATCCCCATTCCCCATCTCACCCTCAGACTGGCATTAGTGCAGATAAGGAACGCCCTGTTTTACATGCCATGTGCAGGAATTAGCTGCTAATTGCTGCTGCTTTTGTTAGTCTGAGTGGGACCACCTGGCAGCTCCTCAGTCAACGTGAGGGAGCTGAGGGACTGATAGGATAGCATTCATTGCTCTCAATAATGGATGAACTCTTGATGCCACTGTTGGTCACTCAGCACCAAGAGTGGAAGCACTTGGCAGCCAGGTCACTCTGTCTGGAGCTTGTGTGGTGTGTCTGAGCTATCTGCTGTGCAGTGGAGAGAGAGCTCATCTTTAGAAAAGTCCACGTGCTAGGTAGGGACAGGAGAGTGTCTGCAGAAATTCGGTGTTCATACTGGCCATGGCCTTCCTTTTGAAGGTGGGCAGCTGGGGTTGCAGGAGCCTGGGATCCATCCCACACAGGTAAGCGAGTCTCTCAGGTTGGAGGTGGAAAGGTTCTCTATGTCATTATAACTATTTAATAACTAATGCATTCTTGTGGTCTGTGTTTATGAACTGGAAGTTGCTCTTCCTGCTGTAATTTAATGCCCTTTTGTGTGTGGAGGTGCTCGCACTGACCCCCTGAAGGACCTTAGTAGGCTCTGCTCTAGCCTGGAGCTGTAGCATTGTCCCCGTCTGCACAGGCACAGGGTGGGTAGCAACCGCTCCAGCTGGTGTGGGGAAAATCTATGAGTTCTTGTGATAGGTAGAGTATAAATCTGTCTGGATAGTTTTCTTGATGCTACCTCCTGCTATCCTTCCCCATCCCAACCTGCCTTCACTGTATTTTTTCCCCCGTGAGGAACCACTGAAAATACCTGTATGCTCTTTGGTGGGCTATTGCAACAGTTTTTTATTTTAATCTGTAGTTAGTGCTGACAGAGAAGGTTTATGTGGTTTGTTGTTGTAAGTCTGCTGCTCTTTGTTAGTGCTATGATGGCTTTTTTTTTTCCTTTGTGTAATTACAGATATATTTATCCAAATTGATGTGACAGTAATGTTCTGATTTGCAGTAAAAGACTCATAAATCAGGAATACCATGCATTGCAAAACAGTTGAAAAACACAACATATTTTCAAAGAGATTTTATGATAGAGTATTTTTTATGGTATTCGAGTATATTTTTTGCCCCAGTTCTACAGAGAAAGCATGAAAATGTAAGTTGGAATGGTAAAACTTACGACTAAATGTTAATAAACAGTGGCTGTGTAGCTGTACAAAAGATCATGCTCACTTTGAATCAATTTTCACAGTCACATTCTTCTGGTTGCAGGATAATCGAAAGATTCATGAGTAAGAGAATTTTCATCACAATGCAAATGACAATTGAGGAAAAAAAGAAATTTGACACTATATACCCTGGAAACTCCAGTCTACAAATTTTTGTATACCAATTAAGATGAAATAATGTCATTTAACTTGAAAATGAAAATCCTGCCCCTTTAAGGTAACATTTTTTCTTCTTTACATTGTCAAAGACAACTGCAGTCACTGTGCCAATGCACCTTCAAGGTGCAGTGGTAACACTCTGAAATTTGACAGGTTGAAGTTTGGAATTGAATTATAGTGACAACCTTGGCCCTTTATACCCCCCTTTAAGGTAGAAATGGAGAAAACAGTACCCAGTTAATAATAATTGTGTATGTTGGCATAATGTATATGCCTGAGAGAAAGGAAATAGGGCTAAAATGTCATAAATGAGAATGAAATGAACTAGCAGAAATTTGTTGCTTAATAGATGTGATTTTTTAAACTACAGGTCAAACTTAACCACCTTGGAAACCTTAAGGATAATTCAAAGTGATCTCTTAAGATGATAGGCTGCCTATAAAGGGTGGTGATGCAAGTGTTTTCAGCACATGAATTATCTGTTACCTAGACTGCTTCCTTTCAAAGGGTGCAGTCAGCTGAAGGTCTCATTTTGTTGGTATATGGAAAAACAAGATCCTAGGTAAGCTGTTTTTCTACACAGAAAACCTTTATAGAGGCAATGAGGACTAACCATGTCTGGGAAGTGTGATCAGTGACCAAAACAAAAAGCAGAAATCATATGACTGAGTAAAAACTTTCAAGCTGTTGAAAGAATAGTACGATTGGAGGAGATTTTGGTTTATTTGTTTGGTCTTGCTGGTGTTTTGGTTTTTACTTTTTGTTTTTGTTTTGTTTTGTTGGGTTTTTTCGGGGGGGTTGTTTGGTGTTTTTTGTTTGGTTGGTTTTTTGTTGTTGTTGCTGGTTTTGTGTGTTCTTGGGCCTTTTTTGTTATTTTGGTGGTTGTTTTTTGTTGTTTGTTGTTGTATTTTAGATTTCTGGTCCTGTAGGATATATTCAGTTTATGCCTTTGTTTTTTTTTTTCCCCCTTAAGCTATTAGGTCCAGAAATCTCCTTTTTTAAGTGGAAGTACAGGGTTTTTAAGCTATTTTTACTTTTATAATTACAGGTAGCAGATAATGTGAGAAAAAAATAGTATTTGGTGTCACTCAAATTATGTTGTCTAGCTTGCTCCCAGCTCCATTTATTTGACAAGATGCCCTAGCATCTGTTTTGGTTTGGTCCTGAAACCCACAAGACAGCTCTTTTTCTGCAGCGAGTAAGCTGAGAGCCGGGAGAGTCCGTTGGTAATGTGATCCTGCAGAACCAGATGCAGGAGTAAGTTTATGAAGGCAGCAAATGTGGATTTGCCAAATGCTCTTGTCATGTACTTTTAACAAGATGTGTTGTCTGATATCTTCAGCTGTAAACCCCTGGGCCAGCCAAACTCTCAAAAGGCTGCTCTGACTTGCGTGAAGTGTTGTTCTGTCAGCCAGGAGCATCTCAAAGAGTAGGCTCATGCTCTGCTTTTCACTGAGAGTCTTGTGGTTCCAGGACAGGTGGGATGGTGGCCACAAAAGTAAAACTATACCTGGATGCAAAATAACTTTAAAATGTATCAAGCTAGTCATAAAGAGCTCTACTTCCTATTGTAGGTGGCGCTTTTAATCTAGTTTCCAATGGAAGCTTATGTGCTTATTTCAAAGCGTGATGTAGGTGTGATCAGAAATTTCATAAGACCATCTGCTTGGATTTTACTCTAGAAATCTCACTCTCATGTGATAATTGGTGTATTTATTAAGCTTTCTAGTAAGCTTTATTATTCCTGAAGATAAAGCAGCATTGAAAAAAGCAGCAGGTAGACTGTGCATTTATAAAACTCCCTGTCTTAACAGGGAGCTTCCTTCTAGTCTGGTGGAGTGCCAGTTCTGCCATACTCTAAATAGCTTTTCATTATCACTTAATACCTGTGCACATGACAGTGTGAAAAGTGCTTATTTTTATGCTTTTTATCACTGTTAAAAATGTGTTCTGTTATATATAAGTTTGTTATTCTGAACACATGATATACACGAGTTAAGTCATGACAGTACTATGGGTTTCCCCCATTTTCTTGCCCCTACTGAATCTGAAAGAAGAAACTTCAGGTTCTTTGAAATCTGTAACAGTGAATGTTTGCTGGGTGATTAAGAGTATATCTGGTTGTTTTCTCTAAGTGTAGAGGACATATGTGTAGAAAGGCAGAAGGAAAATGGAAAAATTCTTGTCAGAAGTCTTACACTTAAGAAACAAAAAATTTAAAGATGGTCTTATTTCTTCCCCCTAACTGATATTGTTAGTTTAAATATTTTTTAGTGTAATTTTTCCTCTCCTCTATTGCCCACGGGAGTGCAGGAAAAATCTGAGATAAATGTGTCTTTGGAGTATTGCAGATCTAAGGTCCCAGAGTGAAATCTGTGTTTGCTTCTGCAGGTCCCTGAGCCCTCAGGTGAATGGGTCCAGGGGGATCATCTGTTTTACTATTTCAGTTTAGCACTTCAGTGAGGCCACAAAGTGAAAGTCATCCGTAGGCAGAATTCAGACTGCTTTTCACATGTGTTGGTGCTCATCAGGGAACACAGTCTGTTGATGGAATTAGCTCAGCTGCTTCTTGGACAATGCAGTCCTGATGCAGGAATTTGGACACTGTACAGCCCTATTGCTGCTTCTCTGGGCCTCTCTCACTCAGAGGAACCACTCAAAAATATTGGCTGTGATGCATCAGGCTGCTGAGTTTTTGAGTACAAGTCAGAGATGCCCTGGCTCCATTGGAAGTGGCTCTGCAGTGATCCCTATGGGTTTTGCCTCCTCCATGCCTGGGTTGTGGGCCATAGTGATAGACAGAAATAGTCCCTCTTTGTGTCCTTTTCTCTCTTTTTTTTTGGAGATCCCATGCCACAGGTTTTGTCTGGGCTACAGAAGTAATTTCTGGGTTTAACACGAGCTTCTTGCACAAACTTTTCTCTTTTTGCATGTAGTTTAAGGCTAATATGTTTTCTTACAGTTTGTATTATACGCTAGATGGGACTGACTTGGTAAAGAATTTCCCAGTAGAACTTGTTAGTATGATTTTGGATGGTTATAAACTCTTCAGAAGGGATAGGTGAGGAAGGAGAGTTGGTGGGGTGGCTCTGTACATTAGGGAGTGTTTTGACTATAAAGTGCTTAAGGACAGTGATGATAAGGTTGAGTGATTTACTTGTGTAAGAGTCAGGGGGAAGGCCAGCGTCTTGGTGGGGATCTGTTACAGGCCACACAACCAGGATGAAGAGGTAGATAAAGTATGGTAGAAATGACCAACTGGTATTTTATCATGTTTTGGGCTTGTGGGAGACTTTGTCTTGACAGATGTCTGCTGGTAATCCTGCAGAGTGGAGAGGATGCAGTCTAGGTTTCTGGAGTGTGTGGAAGATAAATTCCTCACACAGCTGGTAAGTGAGCCTACTGGGGCAGTGTCCTGCTGCACCTTCTGTTTGTGAACAGAGGATGGCCAGTTAGAGATATGGTAGTCAGAGGTTGTCTTGGGCACAGCCACCACAAAATGATAGTTTTCGATTCTTGATGAAGTAAGGAAGGAGGTCAACAAAAACTCTACTTTGGACTTCCAGAGGGTGGACTTTGGCCTATTGAGGACACTAGTTTGGAGAGTCCATTGGGAAACAGCCCTTAAAAACCAAGAGATTCAGGAAGGCTGGACATATTTTCAGAAGGAAATCTTAAAGGCACAGGAGCAGGCAGTGTCCCTGTGTGCCCAAAAACAGGCCAACAGGGAAGAAGATGTGCCTGGCTGGGTCAGGAGCTTTTGCTGGAACTGAGGGGAAAAAAAAGAGAATTACAACTTTTGGAGGAAGGGACAAGCAACTCAGGAAGAGAACAAGAATGTTGCTAGGTCATGTAGAGAGAAAATGAGAAAGGCAAAAGCTCATCTAGAACTCAGTCTGTCCACCATTGTAAGAGATAAGAAGTGTTTTTATCAACACACTAACAACAAAAAGAGGGCCTCCATTCTTTATTAGATGGAGAGGAAAACATAGCTAAGGATGAGGAAAAGACTGAGGTAATTAATGCCTTCTTTGCCTCAGTCTTTAACAGAAAGACCAGCTATGCTCAGGGCAGCCAGCACCCTGAGCTGGTAGACAGGGATGGGGAACAGACTAGATGCCCAGCAATCCAGGAGGAAGTAGTAACTGTCTGTGGGGCTGGATGGGATCTGAGAGTGCTGAGGGAGCTGGCAGACAGGACAACCAAGGGATCGAGCCCAGCCAGCCTTTGTTTAGCAAAGGCAGGTCTTTTTTGACCAACCTGATTTTCTTTTGAGACCAGGTGACCCACCTAGTGGATGAGTGAAAGGCTGTAAATGTTGTCCACCTGGACTATTTCAGTAAAGCTTTCAATACTGTCCCCCACAGTATTCTCCCAGAGAAGCTGGCAGCCCATGTGTTGGGCAGGTACACTCTTTGCTGGGTTAAAACTGTCTGGATGGCTGGGCCCAGAGAGTGCTGGTGAATGGAGCTACATCCTGGTGGCAGCCAGTCACTATGCTCTCTCCAAATACCTGAAAGGAGGCTGTAGCCAAGTGGGATTGATCTCTTTCAGGCAACCAGTGACAGGGCAAGAGGAAATGGCCTCAAGCTGGGCCAGGGGAAGTTCAGGTTGCACATCAGGAAGAATTTACTCACTGAAAGGGTTGTCAAACATTGGAACAGGCTGCCCAGGGAGATGATGGAGTCACTATCCCTGGAAGTGTTTGGGGAAAAAAACTGGACATGGCACTTCATGCTATGGTTTAGTTGGCATGGTGATGTTTGGTCAAAGGTTGGACTGAGTGATCCTGCAAGTCCTTTCCAGTCTTAATTATTCTATAATTTTGATTTTACAATTGATTTTTGGTATGATTTTTTGGTGCCTGTGGTCACTAGATGAAAACTGTATACATATCTCTTCTTTCTTTTCTATCCAATGATAAAACACAGTGTGTGTGAGTTCTGGTCATTCAATCACCACAGCTCATCAGATAATATTTGAGCATACCAATAACTGATGAAAGAGGTACTTCACAGACAATTTCATGGCTCTATCCAACAGAAGATTTAATCTTCTTCAAACAACAAAAATCACTCAGTTTCAACACTGAAGAAAGGTGGTAGTGACTGCTGAGCTGATTAAAGCAAAAAACAGAAACTGATTTTTGCTGGATGTGAGTACAGTGTTAGAATTGCCACTAAGGCTGTGATATAATGGACTTGGGCCTTGTAAAATCAAAACCTCAGAATGAATGCTTGAATACAGTGTTTAGAGTGCAGTAAGGTATGCATGCATCTTTCCTGGAAAGGTTTGCATCACATTTGTATGAATTAGCTTGATATGTGGTATAAATGTAAATAATTTTAGGCATCATAAATGGGAAAAACTATTTTTCTACCCTCTCTGTTAGAAGAGCATTACATTGCATTATCATGTCTTAAGTTTCTTGAAACTTTTCTGAATATTAAAGTTTTCAGTAGAAATCATCTATGGCTCCTATATACCTCAAAGATCTCTGACAGAAAGAGGTTTATATGGAAAATACAGCAAAAGCAACTCTCCCATGTCTCAGAGCAAGAATATGAAAAGTGACTTGTTTTGCTCATGTTAGACTCCCATAGGAATATTGCTGAGAAGCTGTTCTCTTCCTGAAGTTTGGATTTTTTTTTTTTTTAATTTCTATGAAGTAATGTAATTTTTTTGGCATTTTCTGAGAGAGGGTTGTTTGGGGTGTGGGTGTAATTTTTAACAGTAGTACAAGTATGATTATGAACCTCTGGAATCTGTTTTCACAGTTACAATATTACAGCTGGTTGAAACTTGGCATGCCTGTTTTCAATGAAATGCCAATGCTGAATTTTCTTTTGAATGAGGATGAAAACAAACATTAATTTGCCCATAAAACTGATTTTTCAAAACACATTATTTCAGCTTCATTGAAGTACTATTTTAAGGAAATCAAAACATTATATTTGGCTTTTGACTCCTCTAATTGTTCCATGTAATAAGAAATAACATTCTAAATGATATGTCTTTGAATGAAGCATGGCTTTTCAGAAAGAAAAAACCCTCAAAATAGAGTTTTGAAATAACACTCTTAATATTTTTTGAACTCAAAATATTTTTTGTTGTTCTACTGTTTTGGTCTCGGTTTTTGAGACAAAACTCTCAGGAAGAAGTGCTCTGGAACGAGCGCCTCCCCCCCAAGGGAAAGGGGTCTCCTGCTTTCCTCCGCCAATAACACAAATCAATAAAAGCAAGTGAAAGTTGGGGAAAAAAAATGGAACTATTTATTAACACAACCCAAAATTGGGAAAACCAGGAAAAAAGAAAGAAAGAAAAAGGGGTGCCCGCGAGGAAACTGACAATTGGTCTTCTTCCCCCCTCCCCAGTCTCCGGGAAGGGGGGAGTCCACCCAGGAGGCTGCTGGAGAAGGACAGATGAAAAAAAAACCGGCTGACTCGCTCGTTCTCCTCCTCACAGCAGGCGATGCTGGTGGGTCTCCGGGTGCCTTCGCTCACTGGCCTGATCTTCCTCAGGGTTCTGACCGGCTGGGGCCACCCCGCAGGCCCCCCGGGGTCGCAGAGAAGGGAAGGGAAGCAGGGAGGTCGGGGGGAAGAAAGGAAAAGCAAACAAAGCAAAACAAAACATGGACAAAACCTCTCTCCAAGCTAGCAGGAACGCAGGAGAGCAGCGCAGCGTCGCCGCCGCGCTCCCTCCCCAAGCCCGGCGGAGCCGTTGGAGCCGGAGCCGTTGGACCGAGCCGTGGAACCGACCCGCACCCGGGGTCCCACGGCTCCGGCCCCACCCCCCAGGTCCATCTTAAACATACAGGTGCCTGCCTCAGGCATCAAGCAGAGGGTAAGGAATACTGGAAGTTCATAACATCATCCCAGGACATCTACTTGTATTCATTAATTGAAGTCCTTAAAAGGAATCCTTGACATTTCACTTTCATCAGAATGGCCATTTCCACCATTGCTTCTGAAAACAACTGAATCGTGTCAATATTCAGAAAATTATTAAATTTCATCTTCATGCAACATTTTCCAAGCCGGGAAGCACTGACTGAATGAGACCTTTCTGTAGCTGCTTCTGTCTATGACCAGGAGACAGAGCCCAAGAATACTTCCTGTCTTTTGGTCCTCCCTCACCTCTATGCTGTTATTTCTTTCCAGGCAGCAGGAGAGAATTTAGTTACTGTTAAGAGGATGTAAAGTACTTCCTTGCATTTAGGGAGCTGGAAGTAGAAAAGGAATATCTGAGGTTAAAGTAGAGAGTAGACTAACTGTAGGCTAAAGATGAGACAATTTGGATGAGTTAGGAATGAGGGTCTGTGCTGTGATGTTAGTGGTCACCTCGGGTTAGACCACTATCCTGTCATCAGCAAGAATTACAAATGCCACTGAGGAAGCATGCATTGCTTCCCTTTTGTAGCTCCCAAGAGAGGGCTCTTTTGGCCAACTCAATGTGTAGTGTGGTATTGTGGATCTAGCTGTTTTCTCTGCTCATGTCCTGCCTTGGGGGAAGTAAATAAGAAACAGGTATTTCACTACTTGCAAGGGGAGATGCATAGAATCTACACAGCAGTTACAACCTCAAGCAAATGAAAAGCAAGTCTGTTCTATGTAATATAGTGTAGAATTTTTTGGCAGACAGAACATCTTGTTTTGATATTTTGTTTGAAAGTCAGTGTCCCTATGCTTTGCATGCTTGAAATTTGTAGTAGTTGTGACTGATTTTTTTTTTTTTAATATATATAATTTATTTTCTCAGTTTTTCTGTTTTTAAGTTCATTTTTATTTTGCCACTAATGTTGATCATGATTCTCATTATGTTTTCCAGAATGCTTTTAGAGAATGTTTTCCAGAAAGCTTTTAAAGCTAGTGTTGAACTTCTGTCTTAAATTTTCATCAGGAATGTTTGAACATGGGCAGTTTTGAATGCAAAACTACTTTTTTGCTTTTCTCAAAATGATGTTTGCATTTACCTTCCCTTTCTCCAAGTGTTGAAGGAAAAAGGAATGCATTTGCTGTTATATAAATGTGGCTTTGTTTTGTCAAATTCATCCTTTCCTCAGAAGAAACCCACAGGAGAGTCCTAGGGAGACAGTAGCATCCCTGTGATTGATTTAAATTTCCTGCAGTGTATGTGATGAGAGACTTGTGAACGTGGGGCAGTGCAGGCCCCCGACCCTGCTTGTCTGAAGGACTCTTGGACAAGAGACTCCCTGGATACCTGAAGGCTTTGAGGAGAAGTGACATCCACAGAAGCAACTACCTTCCTGAGCTGCAGTCAGACCTTTCTTTTCCTCTTCAAGTGTCACATTTTAAATATATATTCAGTTGTTTTCCAGATCTCTTGATAAAAGCCACAGGAGAGATTCAGTGGCCACTCCTGGAGGAATGTAAGCAGTGTCAGTCACTGCCTGTGACTGACATAAACCAGGCAAATTTCTGTTTCACCTTCACACAAAGGTGCTAAATATTAGAGGAATCAGAGTTAAAAATCACGTGCAACATTAAGAAATAAAACTTGTGGGAATGTAATTCAAAATCCTATTTCTCATTAGCATTGAGAGACAAGATATAGCCACAAATCAGCTATCTAAATGAAACTACAAATGAAGCTTATAATAGAATTTAACATGGCAATGATAACTAAAGACAAGATTACAATGTCAGTGGTAGGCTGTAGATATATTTTCTGACTTGAATTCAGGTTTACAGCTAGAGGTTTTAAGGTGTTATTCTACAGTGAAGCTGCACAAACTTTGAGAGTTGGTTGCTGGAATAATCTCTCAGAAGTAAACCTTGAACTACACTGAGCTCTATAATCATTATACCCTAGGCTATTTTTTAAGAGATTTATCAGCATTTTTCAACTGGATTACAAAGTGTAAAGCTCCTAGGCATGCTTATGAACAATGCATAGTAAATATGCTGCCAAAGTGTTTTCTGCTCCCTTCTTCAAACCCTCCAACTCTTCAAGCTGAAAAATAGTTTTCTACATGTACTATCTAATCCTTTGTTATTTAAATATATAGTGGTTGGGGCTGTATTTTTCTATTGTTTGCATGGGAAGTAGATTGCATTTCCATGGGATTTGAATTCAATTTGTCATTATTCTCCTGCTTGGCAGCTGGTGCACATCTCTGAATGCTGACCAGAAGGAAAGGTGGGAGAAGGGGTGCAAGCTGCTAAAGAGAGAATATTGCTTGGTTTTGAGCACCAGGCAACCACCCCTCCTTTCCCTTTTCCTTATGTGCTAATATATCTTGGGATTGATTGCAATTTGAGACTGGTACCTGAATTTTAAACATTTGTCATTAGTTCTTACACATGGATAGGGTGTCTAACTCCTGTTACATTGGTGAAGATCTAGGAAATTCCTGCATGGGCACCCCTTGTGGCCTTCAGCTGTTAGTCCGTAGACACGAGAGTCTTCTATCAGCCCCATCTGGTATCTGCCATCCCTTGGGCACTTTAAATGATGTGGAACACCGATGGTAAGGCGAACTGCATTGAGCTTGAAGTTGGGACAGGCTACAGGCTCCTAGAGAGTGATTTGACTTACCCTGAAGTAGACACTTTAAATCCATTGCCTTGACTAGTGACTATACTGGGAGCTTGAATGCTTTTCAGAGACTCTTAAGTATGATGTTTTAATCTTGGATAGATCCCAGTCAGAGCAATTACCTTGCCTCTGATAACAGCTTGGGATTTTGGTGGCCTTAGTTGTTAATTTACATTATGAGAACTTAATTTTTGTAGAACAGCAGTTTTCACTAATAACAAACTTTAATAAGATTTTCCATTTTAGTGCTGGCCTTCTTTATTATTAACTGCATAATGTTGTTGCTTGAAAACCTATATATAGATGTGAATACCTAGCTGGAGAGTACTTTGTTCAGTAATTGTTTGAGCTGAAAGTGGCTTGCTGGGAATAATTTGTATAAGGACATGCATATAGTCTCCCTGTGCACATACACACTAAGAGCAGGTTTCTTGTATCATCTGATTAAATTTCAAATTATCCTAACAGCACTCAACGTTATTTTACGTTGTTTCCACAGAAGAAGTTGTATCAGAAACTATTTATTGATGAATTTTTATTTGGTCTTGGTTAAAATAGTACGTGCAGCAGTAGAAATCCATCCAGGAGTAGCCTACCTCTTAATCATTCTGACTTCTGAGCAACAAGGCATAACTCTTTACTAGTAGTTTCCTTGGCTGCATATAACATATTGTCTCAAATGTTGTCAATCTAGTTCCTATTTTATTTCAACAGTAATGTTATTTAAAAAATCAAAGAAACAACAAAAATTCCAATAGCAGCATAAATATGTAAAGCAGCACAAATATGTAAACCACTTTGTATCCTGTTTGTATTATCCTAGTCACAGAATCATTTAGGTTCAGAAAGACCCCCAGGTCATTGAGTCCAACTTTTGACCAAGCACTGCCTTGTCAACTGAACCATAGCACTAAGTGCTATGTCCACTTGTTTCTTGAACTCTTTCAGGGATGGTGTCCAGTGATGGACACCTTCCTGGGCAGTCCATTCCAATGCTTAACAACCCGTTCTGTGAAGAAATTCTTCCTGATGTCCAACCTGAACCTTCCCTGGTGCAGTTTGAGGCTGTGTCTTCTTGTCCTGTTGCTGGTTGTCTGGGAGAAGAGGTTGACTCCCACCTTTCTAGAAACAGTAACCTTGTTTTTGCTTTGTTGACTGTATTTTACAGAAAAGCTATGGGTAAATTGTCAGTCATGGAATTTGACCACAAGAATTGTCACTTAAAACTGTAACAACAGAATCTGGAAATATGCTAATTCATGGTATTGTATGTGTGTTCCCTATCAAGTAACTGAAATCAGATTTGTGAAGAGGGATAGGACAAAAATGTCATGTAGATACAATTAGACCTTCAGCCCTAACAAAGGTTTGGAATTTTTCCCTATATATTAAGTAATGCAGGCTGAAACGTTTTTGCTAAAGACTAGCAAAGGTAGAGGGAAGAATTAAACTCAAGTAAAATACTAAAGTTTCCTTTTGGTGTTTTTAAAACTTGATTTTGAAAGAAGCACAAAGTAATTAGGAGAATGGGTAGAAAATGCTTCGGTGATGAAGTTGAGTGAGATATTTAAGCACATGCTCAACTTTAAACGTTCAATGTATTTCTGGGCTAGATCCAACAAGAAAGCATGTAATTTTCTTCTATCTAAACTAAAAATCTCAAATTTTGGACTACTTGCTCAGTTACTATCTATCCTGGAGGGAACCAAATTTCATTTGCAGAAAACTTCAATATTTTCTGTGGGCTTCAAATATTTCTTATGAAAATGAGAATTCACTGACAGAATAATGGTATGAATTTTAACTTGATTTTGCCTTTTCAGATTTTAATGTAATTTAGCTTTGAAAGCTACTGCCCAATGTGAAGGCGTTTCTGGATCCTGTTGGGGCCTGACTTCCCCATTGCACTGAATGAGAGAATTCAGGTTTTTAAATTAAGTTTTATGGTTTAGACGGTACAGATATCTGTTACTAAGCTGACCCTTCCTTCACCAAAGTGGAAGCTGATGTTGTGCATAAGTGAGTGGAGTGTTAATTGGGGTTTGCAGATAAAAGTTTTTAATTTGTTTTCTAATGTTTGAAATAATTACATATAATGTAGTTTTATCTTTTTGGACTTGAAATAAATGCTTTCTTTACATTTAGGTGATTTTTTTTTTTTTTTAGTCTTTTAGTGTGAAAGTTATAGTTTTGCATAAGGATTCAAGGCAAAGGATGATAGAGAAGTAAAGATTGATAGTGGAAAACTAATCTGGTGTGTTGTTCAGAAAAGTGCAGAGATATTTCCTTTACAGAATATTCCCCATTATCACGCCAATGATAAAATACAGCAATTAGGAAGGTAACACCTCCAATAACCTGGGTCATTCATTCAGCTTCTGCACATAGATCCCACTGAACTTGAATAGGTGTTTCTGGACTTTCTCGGGTTGAACACACACAAGGTGCTGTCTCTGGCTGCAGATGCCCAAGCAAGAGTTGATGGTTCAGGTTGTGGATGAGGTTGTTGTGGTACAGCTTGTGAAGTGAAGTGAAACTTGTGTGCCTAGCTGATAGTCAGCACACGACAGCTGGACTTGGTTTAACCATGTTTCCTTGTGGGCTAAGTGAAGTCGAGTCTTCAGCCCACACCAAATGCCAGTTAGCACATGCAGAGATTGATGCTCAAAAGACCAACAACTGACTACTAATCTGCCCTAACTTGCTTTGTAAGTTTCCCTGTTTTCAACCCTCTTTGTCGAACTTGAGAACTTGTGACCACTACTTTTTTCTTCAAACTTGGAACTAGCTTGAGAAGAGGATTTAGAAAATAGAGTGCTGACAGGATATCTTCTTAGGATCACTCAGTGAGGAAAGCAAATAGATGTGTTCCTTGTAAAAAGTTCAGCACTTCTCATTTTAGAAAGTACTAGTTCTTCATTCCATCCTCACCTCTCTGAAGGGCTCTTTAGAAACTGGGCCAGGATCCTTTAAGAGCTTCTCCCTAGAACTTTAGTTTTGAAAGTCTAGTTTCTGCAGACTGCTCGCTTCTTTCCTGTAGCTGACTATCCTTACCTTGGCTGTTTCTTGTCAAATCTTTCTCATGTCTGTCTTTTTTTCTGAGTCTACTGCTGTGTGATTTTTCTAATTTGTTTTTAATCAAATAATTATTTAAACTTATATTTTCCTTGTCTTCTTTGTGATTCAATACCTATACATGTGTGGGTCTGCTTTGGAGAAATATTTATTTCTTCAAATTTTTGTTGACTTGCTATTCCCACAAGGAAGGTGGCAGTCCTAGGTTTTATTAGGGCCTGGTTTTAAATTCTTTGTGTTCACACAGACCCTGAGTAAAGTTTGTCATCTGACAAACATGACCGTTCATCCCTTGATTGCTGGTCAAAGCAGCTTTATTGGAGCAGGCATACTGTTCGGTGTTGAGCTTTAAACACTGTGGGATTGGGATGCTCTGGGAATCACTTTTCATACATGTTTTGTAGCTAAGGTTGCAATTGGAAGAATAGTCTAGCTGCACTACAAATATGAGAGTAACTAAATGACTGTGCAATATGATACTGTATAAGATGAATACAGTGTCCATATCCTATCACATATTTAGTGTTTCATGTGATGGCCTGACTGTTGCCAATGACAGTCAATTATGGATGATGATGAATTACTTATGTCAGTGACAAAACAATATTTTCATTGCTTTTGTACAGATTTTGCTTGCAATCTCTTCAAGCTTAATCTGTTCAAGCTTTATTGCCTCAGAGAAAATAGTTAACCAGCTTCTTTTTAGTCTTGTTTATGCGTGGCCAATCCATGAATATAAAACCCCTCCTTCACACAGTTCTGCCCAGGTTCTATTGTGTTTTGTCTTTGATGTCTCAGCAAATGGTGTTTTGATTATAAAACAACCCCAAACCCTGACAAAACTCAAAAACCAATACCAGGAAGTAAAAGCAGAAAAAATTCCAAAGGTGATGCAGAAAACAAGGATGACAAAACTGTGAGCCATACTTTGCTTATAAATCAGGTTGTCTTTATTTTCATGCTCAGCCATTATAATCAGGTTTCTATATTTTCTTCATGAATCATCTCTTAGATTTGGATTCCAGGTTTAATATGACTAACTCATGCTATTCCTCCATCATAGTGGATTTAGAGAGGCAGGATGCTGCAAAGGCTGTAATTGCTTAGGAATTACTGATGTGATGACTTTGTGACAGCAGTCTTTGTCACCCTCTCCAGGGGTGGGGCAGTGATAGTGACCATGTGGGATACCCTATTCTGCCTGCTGAGCTCCAGTACTGAGGAGGATATTGTCCTCTGCAATACTCTGCTGTGGAGCACAGCTTCATAGTCAGATCTTGTTGTCAAGCTGATACACGTTACTCTGATCCTATTTTAATTTGTCAGGGTGAATAATGTCTGAGACTTCTATGAGCAGTGTTGCTTGCAATTTATGGATTTGGACATCATGATGGAATGTACATGTCCTTCTTTATACTCACTGATGATGAAAGACAGGCATGGTCTACAAAGATGATATCCAACTTTTCATACAGCTCCGTTCTAGAAGTGTTCTGAATGAAGGCTTTTTTTTGTGTACCACCTCTGTTGTGTGCTGGACTGCATGCACAGTGCATGAACATATAAAATCACAGGTACTTGTCTGTGTTCTGCTCCAGCTGGGGCCTGTTAATGCCATCAAATAGACCCACTTCTGCACCACTGCCCTTAGGAGAATGTAAATCATAACTTTCCACTCTTCTTGATTACACTAGAGCTAGCCATGTGGCTGTTTTTTGGGGTATCCTGCAATACAGTTGGACTTGGGAAAAGCTAGGTTTTTTCAATACCACTCTCTCCCAGTCAATCTTTAGGGCAGGATAAAGCTAAAGCTACCTAGTTATATATAAAAATTGGAGCCCAGATGTCCCACATGAGTCACAAAGAAAATTTTCTGAGGCATTTCACTGAAAGTAGTCTTTACTTTTTTACACTCCAAGAAATTTCAATCTGTGCAGAGCTTATAAAACAGTATTAAAATTCAGCATAGCATAGAATTGCGTCATGTCACACAAGCTCTCAAAAATAGCATCTTATTGATGACATTAAAGTTACAGTATTTAATTGTGCATTTTGTCAGTTTTTCAAGATGCTCGGTGTAATTTTGCATATAATAAGAAAGCCAAATCCTTTTTCACTCTGTGTACTGAAGGAGATAGGCTGCAGCCCAAGGATGGGAGGAGGACAATGCATTTCATTTTGCCCTCAAAGCTTTATCCGCTCTATTTTAATTGGCAGAGCTGTGTCCAATCTACATTTCCCTGCCTCTCTTTGAAACTCTCTGGATAGCAGAAAGCATTTGAGGTTGTAAGTGTTGCCCCTCAGAGTCAGGCAGCACGTCAGCCAATATCTGCAATGGCTGAAATCGTCACTTTTTAACGGGGGATACTGATACAAGTACAGATTTTCTCTGACGAGAGCCAGGTTTCACACTGTGGGAGTTTGTTGCAACTTTAACTCTTCAAATAGCTCTAGGTCACTGGAGTAGGATCTTTCAGTAACAAATTTCTGCCATAGAGGAGAGAACCAATATGTTCTTTGTTCATTCCAAGCATGTTGCTCCCAGTGCAGGGCAGAAAAAACTTGAGACCAAGGCTTGGTACTGGCAGATGTATGCTAGCAGGAAATCTCCTGGAACAGGGTTTTGGCTGGTGAAGTCTGGCAGGATAAGAGCTTCTTTTTGCTATCTTGGTGTGAAAAGATGATTCGTGCTTGGGAATACGTCCCCGTGTCTTTTGCTGCATATGTAGTCACAGAGCAGGTGGCATATAGATTGTACCATATAGAGATCCACACATGCAAATTAGCATGAACTTAAATACAGGGTGACTCAAGATGGAGGTGCCATGTACCACACACTTGGGAAATGGTATTGCTTCTTGTGGAGTTCTGCGTGCTGTTGCTCTCTCTTCCCAAATAGATATGCCCTTGTCCTTAGACTAGGGAAGCAATTTAAGAAATCAGATCTGGTGTAATTGGACAAGATGAACCGATATTGAAAGAATATTTGTTTCATGGCCCTTTCCTGAATTTGAATGTAGACATGCTTGGGGCATCCACTGGTTTGAACAGTGGATAGGTTCTCCTGTTCTCTCATTATATTACCTAATGCCTCACACATCAAAAAGTAAGGCAGTTGTAAAGAGCAGGAGATAGGCCTTTTGATCATATGACGTGTGTTGGTTGCCTAAGTATGATGAACTCCATGTTTAGTTTTTGTTTATATTAGTGTTTGAGCTTGAATTATGGATACACTTTTGAAATCAGTATTTTCATTTTGGTTTATAGAGCAGTATTGGAACACTTAGTTTCATGCTGGAGATAAGTGTTCCAACCAAACACCAGTGTGTGTTCAGTCCATGGAGTTATTTAGAAATAGTCACCTTCCCACGCACTATATGTGTACCATGGATATCATATACTCAACACCAGCTGCTTCACACTACAAATTCTGTATTGGGATTTACTGCTTCCTGATACAGCTCTAAAGCTCTGCTGACAGGAAGAAGGATGGGTGCTCTGACACAGGACACCATGGTGCAGTGAATGTCTCAACCTGGAGATACAACTTGGGTCCACTTTGGTGTCTACACTAATAAAACATCACTCTCCTTCTAGAGGCAGAGGGCTTGCTTTGTGATCAGCAGAATTGACAATCAGACTGGGTCTACAAAATCTGCATTCAATACACAATCCCCAATTTGTGAAACCCATCGGCTAAGGTCAGCATCTTACAGAATTATGCTTTGGCAGCTTGGAAATATTTTTGCCCCAAAACTGCTTTATGCAAATATATACCTATATAGTAGTGAAATTAAATTAACAAGTTTAATCATAAAAGAGAAGTACTTTTAAGACCTGTGGCTTGCAGCACCTCAGGTCCTCTTGTCTTAATGTGTCAGAGAAAAACCTCAGTGTTGAGTATTTGGTTGCTTTGAGCCTGCAGCTTGATAAGCTGGCACAGCTTTATTGTATGCTCAGGTAGATAATAATTGGGTTTCAAGCTTGCACAGCTGTTTTTTGACCATTTCACAAGTGCATGTGATGACTGAGTTCATGTTTCCATGCATAAGCCTGATTTAACAGTGCATCATGCAAGATCATGTGCATTATGTACATCTGCTGATCTTACTCTTTATGTGCTTTAATGAATGTATACTTCTCAAGGGAAAAAGGTCATGATAACAGAGCCCTATGTAGGGCAACTTTTATGCAGTTACAGGAAATTATAATTCCCAATGAAGGTGCAAATTTGCACTTGTAGGTCCTTCTTTCTACTGGTATGTTCCTTGAACTCATAAAAAAAATCAAAGGTGGATTTTCCTCTTGCCATCCTTATTAAGAAGTACTGTGATGAAACCCTGTATTTCTTCATTTTTACTTTTATTGTTATTCTTTTAAGCTCTTTACTTCTAAAATGCTTTATCTGTGCATGCCCTGGCTCTGCAGGGGTCTTGCTTGTAGTTGAGAGGATAACAGCTTTGGACCAGCCACCCCACTGTAGCTTCACAGCCCACTCCCACAATGACCCCTGCCTGTCTTTCATTCCCCAGTGCCTCTGTGCACATATAAATCAGAGCAGAAGTGTGAAAATGCTCAGATGACTTCTGAAGACTTTTTGGCACACCCATGCATTGCTCATACCTCCTGCCATGCCTGTGAACACTGACTGTTAGTCCTGGGAGCTGCTGTGCTCTCACCCATGTGAATCCCATATGAATGAGTGTGTGTAGCTTGCCAGGACAGGCAGAGCAGAGGAAGAGGAGCTTGTTTGTGCTGAATGCTCCTCTTCTTGCCTTGTTACTGCTCTAATCTTTACTGCATCCTGTAGCAAACCCTTGATCCTTACTGGATTTTCTAGGCGCTCTGATATTCCAGTTTCTACTACTAATGTAGAAACAACATTGATCAATTCCAAGCCTAACCCTTTTTTCTACTAGAGAAGGATTTTCCTTTATACAACTGTGCATTATTTTTACTTTTCTGTCTGGTAATGGATTTTTTGCAAATCATACTGTTCATTGCCACCACTGTTAAGCCCCCTATTCTGTCATCCATTGTCACATTACAATGTGTTTATTGAATCTTGTCTCATCTTGTCCTTTAAATGTTGTAAGCCCTGTCCCTTGTTAACGCCACAAAATCTTGATTGCTTTGGAACCTCTGTCTATTATCACAATGAAAATATTAAACAGTAATTTCCTCCTCAGATGGCAATAGATGTAACATTACTGGGACTCTTGAACTGCTTATCAAATAGAAAATTTATCTTAACACCTGTAGCTGAAATGAAGTAAAATATTTAGTGACTGCTGTGCTAATGTTTCCATGAAGGAGAAAAAATTGAAAATGTATCCAAAACCAGTGACAAAGTCTGGTATAAATGTTTGTATCCAACTTTATGAATTGGTGGAGGGAAATACTGTTTGGATGTATAGTTTGATACTGACATTTTTATAGAGAAATGATTTTTCTCAGCCTTCTGATGAGGAAAGAAACTATCAAGCATGTTTCAACTGTGAGTTTGAAGATAAGATGATAGTTCCATCTTACCCCATCTCTCTTGCTCTTCTGCAAGAATTTGATTATTTGATCAGTGCAGGAAAGGTAAATGCTGTCTGCAGTACTGTTGGATTATTCCCAAACGAACTGATTCTGTTAAGGAAATTATTTTAAAATATATTATGGCCTCTGACCACTGTTGAAATATCTTTTGAAACTAGAGCCATAATTCTGCCTTTACTGGCAGATACTGATGATTCCTCAAGGTTGTGGTGTTGCTCAGGTGTAAGAAACCATCGTGTCCAATGAACGCAGTGTAAGGGGATAGTCTTTGAACAGGTACGTCCTCAAAGTTACCTATTTGCAGACAGTTATGCGTTGTCTGCAACAGCTCTAAACTTTAATTCTCCTGTGGTATGTAAATGCACAATTTAAATACTATTATACTTTGGTTCCTGTTTTCCCTGTCATATGATACAGTAGTACTTATGGTGCTATGGCAAGAACATCTTTTATCAGTAGCCATTGCTCTGGCCATATTTCAGTGTTTAATCACTCTACCATGAGCAATATCCTTGAAAGGATAACAGGATGTGAACATCCTGGTTCATGAAGAACATATGCAACAAGATTATGAAGCAATTAGTCTCCATAAATCATGTTTTCTTGGTGTATTACCATATGTTTCAAGCCTATTTCAATGCTTGACAACCCTTTCTATGAAGAAATTTTTCTTACTATCCAATGTAAACATTACCTTAAGGCTATATTCTCTGGTCTTATGTCTTGTTACCTGAGAGAAGAGACCAACTCCCACCTAGCTACAAACTCCTTTCAGGTAGCTGTAGAGAGAGATAAGGTCTCCTGCAAGCCTCTTTTCCTCTGGGCTAAACAGCCCCACTTGTCCCTCACAAAACTTGTGTTGCAGACACTTCATGAGCTGTGTTGCCCTTCTCTGGACACACTCCAGCCCCTCAATGTCCTTCTTATAGTGGTGGACCCCAAACTGAACACAGTACTCAAGGTGGATCTCACCAGTGCTGAGTACATGGGGAGAGATTCGCTGCCCTGGTCCTGCTGGCCACACTGTTCCTCATACAGGCCAGGGTGCCATTGGCATTTCTGGCCATCTGGGCACACTGCTGGATCATGTTCAGCCAGCTGCCAACCAGCATGCATCCCGAGGCTCTTTTCCACTGGGCTGCTTTTCAGCCACTCTTCTGCCAGCCTGTAGCACTGCACAGGGTTGTTGTGACTCATGTTGCAGTAATTTCTTCTTCCCCCACTTTCTCCTTTAAATGTATGCAGCTGAATTATATTCTTTCTGTGCCTTCTACAGTTTCCAAGGGAGAACAGCTCAGAAATGGCCTGAACTTTACAAGAAATATTGCACCCTCCTTCTGAACTAATCAGTGTTTCATAACTTAGAAGAATGACAAGCCTCTTAAACCTTCTCAAAAAATAGACTTGAGTATCTTTAATAGGAAATAGCATTAAAATTCCATTATACTAAAATGGCCAAAGTTCAGCTATCATTAATTATCACAGACCTTCAGTGAACAAGTACAATCTAAAGATCTATATCAAAATATCATTCATTATTAAAGCTAATTGTTTCTTTAATTATTCACGGAACTGTCATAGATTGATTTATCTGCAGTCCTGGGCTAGAATTTGGCTCAAATTTTAGACAAATTGTACAAAACATTTCTCTAATTTTATTTGAACTATATATAATTTTAAAAGTGTTGGTTTTGGGTTTTTTTTCCTTTAAAGCATTTTGGTGTAGCTGTTAAAAATGTAAATCTCAAAAATAAAGAACATAATTCCTATCTATGTATTGATTCTGAAGTTTTATTTTTTTTATTGTCTGATATTAAAAGGTAGTTAAAGGAAGATTACAGGGCTTTGCATTAACCTCTATATTTACTGCTTCTATCAAATAATATTGAGATAACTTGACAGCATGGTAAATGTAGACTGAGTGGAAAAGTTGATATGTATTGAAGGGGTTAATTCTGTCCCTCTCCCTTAAACATGTATTTGAGTGTACATTTATATCTGAGGCTGTATTATCTCTCTTCTTTCAACTCTTTTGGTGTGGGATGCCAAATGTTGAGAACTATGTTTCTTTAAAGTGTATGATCTTAGCCATCACTGATTTAAATCCAGAGAAATAGGGACGGCAAGAAACCTGGCCATATGTCCACTGTGTTCCCACATGTGATCAGCGTAAGTCACTCCTCAACAGCATTTGAAGGATTTTTTTTTTTTTAAATGGCCCAGGAATGCAGCATTTCTGCTGTTCACTTAGGACATTTATCTCAATTTCTTACTCCCAGAAAAACTTGAAGTTTTTGTGTGTTCATGGACTACGTCTGTTCACTTTTCTCTTTTTATGTATCCTGTTTTCTAGACCTGTGGATATCCTCATGGTCTTTATCTGAGTTTGTTTCAGAGAGTTCCATCTTTTTGGACATGCAGAGATATATAAACCCAAGCACTGAAGAGAGCAGGATTTTTCACATCTTTCATGTCTTTTGTATTTCAGAGTGCTGGCTAGCTTGTCTCTTAGTGTGGAATGGGTTAATCTTTTAATAAGTAACCTGCTTCTACCAATATTGAAGAAGGGATTGAGCAGTGTAATACCTAAGATGCATTCTTGTAATATTCAGTCTGTACGTGATGGTGTTTAGTCAAGCCAGTGCAAGGAAGAGATGCAGGACTACAGCAGTCCAAAGTATGCTTTTATTACTCATCCAATTATTCTTTTATATTACTCATCTAGCTTTTCCTCGGTTTACAGGCTTCTTGAACTGAGGTCATTGAACATTATTGGATGCTGAATTTTAATCAATGAGCTCGCCTAAAAACATTTTTGAACCTATTTTAGACTTTTAACATAGGCTGCAATGTGTGTCACTGCATTTCTTTTGTCTGCAAAAAAATTAATGTTTCTTTTTTCATCATCAAACTTCTGTTTTCTGATTTAATTTTATTTGACACTTCATATCTCATTAGAATTAGGGAATATTATTTTCTACTTACCTTTCTGGATGATTTGTGATTTTACAGAATTTTATATCACTTTGGTATTCTCTCCCATGCTCAAACTGAATAGTTCTGCTTTATAGTCCTCTAATACAAAAGACTTTTCCATTAATTTGTCTCCCTCTATTTCTTGTCTCAGACTTTTGTGATTAAAGTTAGACACCCAAACTCCATGCAGTATTTAAACTGTGAGCATATAGCATATATATATATGTATAATTACCTGCTGAAGATTTCATTGTATTTCTTTCTGATGTTCTATTGTCCTTTGGAAAGCCATCAGACTGAGTAAGGACTGTGGTGGCTTTGGTTGTGTGGGTTTTTTTAGTTGTTTGAGTGGTTTTTTTCTTTTGTTAACTGGTGCATTTGATGATGGATATATAACATGGTCCTGAAATTGTAAAAACAAATCTATTATTTCTTTTGATAGCCAAAGCAAGTCTTGCTTATGTGCCTTATTTTGGCACTTTAATTTCACTTGCCATTTTATTGCCCAATTTCTCAGTACTGTGAGAGTTTTCTGTAGCTCTTCATAGTTTAGATTTTTGGGAATTGCTTAGAGTTACTAAAGTTGCTTTTCATTTATATTTCTTTTATCATTAAGCACATATTAATCTCTAAGTTGATCTTTCCTCCTATTTCAAGATTGTCATGTTTTTCATAGCTTTTAATCTGGAACCTTGCTGGTTTTGAGACTGCTGTCCTGCTTCCTGATCAAAGGCATTTTGTAAACCCATGAGATCATCTTTTATTTGCATGCTAGCTAATTCCTTCAAAGAGTTTTTAATATTTTTGTCTGTTATCAGTTCTCTTGCTAAATCTGTTGACTCTTCTCCTGTATATCATGGATATTCATTTATCTAATGATGCTATTCTTTACTGTAATTTTCAGCACTGAAGATGATTTAAATGATAGATTGTACAAATGGGATATTGCACAATAGTTATGACAATACTTTGGCAATTTCACATAAGAAGTCCTTCAAATCTCTCGGGTGAAAGCCATCCGGCCTTGAAAATTTGTTACCATTTTTTTATCAATCTGTCCTACAGCTATTCTACTGACACATTAGTTTAAGATGACATTCTACAAAAAAAAAAAAGAATTGCTGTGGGATCATTCAAACATATTCTAGGGCAAACAAGCCTTATAACCATTTTGCAGGCTTTACAAGCTCTCTTGAATGTTTCTCATTCACTTAATTGTATTTGAGGGAAAACAACTATTGCTGCTATGTCATTAGTAAATTTTTTACCAATTATTCACTAATAAATCATCTTATTTTACCTTTAGGTTTCCAGAATTCCGGTGTGTTTTATTTACATGTGACTTTTTTGTTTACATATGACTTCTGTGACTAGTAGGTGACTTCTGTTGTCTTATTGAACAAACAAGGTGATTACTTTGGAGGTTTTTTTTGGTACTTCTGTTGGGGCTTTTTGTTTGCTTTCGGGGTTAGTTTACTTGTTTGGGTGTTTTTTTCTCCCTTTCAGATCCTTGTCTTTGTTCCTTCCTTTTGTCATGGAACATGAGCACAAGAACTGGCCCTACCTTAGCACTCCCAGACAGATCATCTAGGCATGTGGAGAGGTGCCCCCCCTGCACCCAGCAGTGCAGTGTGAGCTTCGCTGGCATCACTGACCCAGCTTTGCTTGCCTGGGACTTGCATGTTACAGGGCAGCTTCAAACATCCTGTACAGTAGAGTGAGCCAGAAAATGTGTGAGCTCCTGCTGGGCTTGTATTCATGTTTGGTTTCACCAGTAGATTTTCAAGTTCTCTCTGATTTTTTATGTGTTTGTTCATTCCCTCTATTCTGTTTCTCTTTTAGCAGAGTGCAGACCTCCTCCCCTGCTCTAATCTATGGCTCTGTGGTATTGTTTGGGTTTCAGCTCAAAGTTAGAGGTGAAGGCCCAATTAGTAAATGCACAATTTCATCTGTTCCTTTGGGAAAGCCTTGGTATATGAAGCGTTTTGTTTGTGAGTGCTAATAGTAACTAAGGCATTATTACCTAATTTTTTTGTCTTTTGTTTGCTGTTTTTTTAAAACTCTAAGTTCTTGATGGTTGTTTTGTTGCTTTACCAGAGCTTTAAGGAAGAAAGTTAAAATTCAGTTTGTTTAAAGGTTTAGATAAAATCAGAAGTTGCCTTGGAGGTTCAGAGCTTTCATGTCATTGCAAAAAAAGAACGGAAGTGTTATCTAAGGGGATGTGTACACGTGGTGTCTGATGCTTCAGGAATATCAGACAATGCTTGAAAAGGTAAGAACTGAAACCATGATGGGATTAATACTCATGAAATTAAGAGTTGGATATTGTTCCTCATATTGCAAAAAACATTAAGTATTTAAGTCTGATTCCTTTGTGACATGATGGATACTTATCCTAAGTGTGTTTCCTTACAGTGATAACACTTCATCTCCTGACGCTTTTATGGAAACCTGTCTCTCCTTTTGAGACATCCATCAGCCTTTTGAGTGTTATTACTTAAAGTACGTGACTCCAATTAGAGAAGGGAGGCAGGACCACGTAAAATCACAATGATGTGCGTAAAAAGGTAGACATTTCCATCTAGTCTGCTATTGACTTTTAACAGTTAAAAAAATCCACCCCTTCCCCCAAAACCGTTGAAGAACCCTATTTAAAAATATATCTTTATGGATACACTTTATGGGGTATATTCTCAATTGTGGCAGGTTGTTACAACCCTGGTCAAGTCCAAAGACTTGCTTCAATTTATGCAAGCTGAGGCTTCGTGTGTGTAAATCTTGAACTGTGGGAGGTGTTTAATTTATTTGTTACTGTCTGAGCATGGTTTGGACAGCGAGGGCTTTCTTCCTACCACTGTCACTGTACTAAGGGCAGCAGGGCTGCAGTGTACTCTTGTGGAGTTACTGATACCAGCTGCAGGACCTCTGCAGAGAAGTACAGTGGAGGCCAGGTTGGAGATGGGACACGTGCCTGAGGTGCTTGAGGAATCCAGTTGCCACCTCTTAGGAAGTCTTTGAACATGCATGAACTGATCCCTTTTACGCAATGCAGATTTTCAGAGTTGAGAAAAGTGTGGCCCAGTCAGCAGAGATGCTACCTGGCTATTTTGAAACCTATGCCTCTCAAACAGCAGTTCCCAGCTTGGTGCTGCTGTTTGAGAATGGGATCTTCACCCCATTCATGGGATGCAGGATGCGTGCCCATTCATGTGAGTTTCTTGCCAAAAATCTGTATCTTCTTGTGTCTGAGGAGCGTCCAGATAAGCATGGCTTGGATATAACAGATTTCATGATTTATTTCTGGTTATCCCCCATCCTACCAGCTCCTCAGCATTTTCTCATCTCTCCTGTTTCTCAGGGTGCTTCTACCATTCTCCCATCCACTGGGTGGGGATGATGCTCTAGGGCCCTATAGGAAAGGAATAGATGTGCATAGGCTTTGCAGACAGAGGAATCCCTCTCGTTGGCAAAGAGGGGGTAACAAAAGGAAGTCTGCCTCAGATGCATGGAGCGCTCCTCTCTCATGCTTTACATAAAAATTAAAAAATTATTTAAAAATGCTAGAGTTCCTCAGCCAAACCATTACCAGCTCATTTGATTAATTTTAGCAGGGATTAAGTAGTGGAACTGCTAAGTCTGAGAATTATCTGAAACTGTACTATCATGTTCCATGTTAAATGAGCGCATCCTAAAGTAGGTACTCTGGGTAGACTACTTCAATTGAAATAGTTCAGGTTGTCAAAGATATATTTGATCAAAACCAGTCTTAAAACAGATTGTGCAATTAATTGAAATTGATGTTTTCAGCCTCACCTATGTGTATATGCAGATATATCTGAACACTACTTTACAAATAACAGTATACTCCTACTCAGTAACTGCATAACTCCTCATTCTAGGGGCTCATATAGCTCTCTATTCCGGAATAGATGGTTCTTTGAAGTCCTTGTGAGCTGGATAACTATTCAGTTTTCTCTATGCCATATAGAAGTAAACTGTCTTCATCATCTGGCTGGATATTTCACTACAGAGTTATATTTTTATTAGTAATGCTGTCATTAATGAAAGTGCCAAGTTGTGCTTTGTGGCAGTGTTTGGTGAAGATCATTTGAGCATAGTGGGATTCAAGCAACTTATTTGCTGGAGAAAGATGTGTGTTTATAGGATTAATCATTTGGAGAATATTTTTATATCTAATAAAGGGCTTAACTGAGAGATTCTACAGTCCTTCAGGAGATTCAGATGCTCAGATTTCAGTTGAAAATTAAATAATAAAACACATACCAAAGATAATGGGAAGTATTTAGTAATAAAATGTGAATATATCCAGTTGCTATTAAACATGTTATAGAAATAAAATTTAAAATTCAGTAGTACATATGAGCCAACTAAAATGTGGTTTATGTGTCATTACTTTTTTCATCCTCACAGTTTCTCTAATGCTATGGGCCTTTTTTCTTGAATTTGTCAGAAGAGTCTTAGCAAAATGTGAAAATGCACCTTTAGCTGAGAGGATAAATATGATTTGGTTCTGAACTGAAACTTGACTACAAAAATTGCACCTTTCTACCCAGGAGGTCTGATCTATATATTTTTTTGTCTGTTTCATTCCTTAATTTTAATGACTAAAAGATTGTATTTATCCCAGTAGGTCAGTAAACTGTCATGTAGCAAAAAATAGGTTTTATTTTCCTTTATATTTAATCATCGAAGTTGATAGCTAAGCCTCAGCTGCGGGGCCAATTTATCCAAGTTTGGTCAGTCAAATTCCATAGTATAAATTATTTTAAATGCTAAAGAACTTCATTGGAATAGCTGCAGATATTTTTTTTTCTTGATATAAGTTTGATAGACCTAGCTGGGCAGAAAAGAAATTAGCTTGTCCTTCAAAACTCACTAGGCTGTGTTTTCCAGCTGCTAGATCTGTGTTTCTACAAAGAAATTGTCTTTAAATTAAAGCAATTCAGTCAAAATAATTGAGGTATTCCCACAGGCATCTTCAAGAATGAAAGCTAAGGAGAGGTGGGACTAATTCTTGGGGCTTCAGTGGGCTTTGGACCATTCTTATAAATGCATTCTTAACTAGTTGTTGACATCATAAATAAATTTGCCTTGTAGTTGTTGCTTTAATGGGATTTTCTGGGGGCTGGGAATATGGGTAGGGTTGACATACTCTTAATTAATTTTTAAGATTAGATAAATAGTTTCTACTGTCTACTGCTGTTTTGACCACAGATGAGAAACTACTATAAATTAAAATGTGTACTTGTGTTTTTCATTTATTTTTAATTTAGGCTTTCAAAGCTTTGCTTTTTTTTTTTTTCTAATTTCCTGCTTCTGGTGACCTATTTTGCTAATATGCTTACCATCCTGTTTGTTCATTAAAATGACTGCCAACTAAATTTACTTTTATTTTATGTTTATTTAAATTCTTGTGGAAAAATGCCGTTCTGTGTGTTCACAATGCCCACAAAGGGCTCTTCAGAAATGGTTCAAGCATGGAGAAATTTTATGGAGGAATTCATACATGCAGGTGGATGAATGAATTGCATTTGGACTATAGGGTTATAACTACAGTCACTTTCCATAGTCTATACGAAGGGAATGGGGGTGGCACACAAGTGCCTGTGCATTTGCTGCCTCAACACAGACCTGTTATTGTGGGAGCACAAACTGTTCCTTAGGTTGTTCCTGTCTCTTGGAGTTTGAGTGGTGTCCTGAGATTCATGTTGGCCAACCCATTAAAGTTGATAAGTGTCTTGGCTTCCCACCCCCTGTTCACCAAATACAAACTGATTTTCCTTCCAGTGTGAGAGGCTCTGAGAAGTGAGAGTGAAGGGGTGTGGAGGGAATCCCATGTTTTCTTTGATCAGAGACGGTACTTCTGTTGCCTGTCTTGAAACAGTCAAAGGCCATTCTCAAATGGAGAACTGGGAAATGTTTTATCCATTCCTTATTGGTATATGGATTATGGGAAAAGGGCAGACCTTGAGTTTGATATTTCTACGTTTATTTTGTAAAGGTCATCTCTGTACAAATTTACAGAAAGATCTTACTGATTCCTTCTGTGGTATTCTTTTGCTGGATAGGGATCCTCTAACGTGGATAAATGAAGTTGTTGCTTGGTGTTACAGTTGTTTGTTGGCCTGAAGAAGGGAGAGTTCAGTAAAATAATTTCTGAGCATGTATATAGTTAACCAGAATAATCAGATTATTTTGTTTCAAGTAATACACGCATGTCAAAATGTAATTCATACAACTATATAAAATAGAATAGTTCAGCAATTAATACATTTTTTGCCATGATAAAGCCTGATTCAAATATAAAACTAAAGTGTAGATATAAGTATCCAAGCAAGAAGTTACTGCTTTGATGTGCAGAAATTCTTTGCTGCGTCACTGCCTAACGGCTGAATGTTAGAGAAAAGGCTTCAATGGCAGGGTTAAGCATTGGGGAGTAATTAGAGACAAAACTTGCTCTCAGTTATTTCCATTAACTACAAAATAACTGAAACATGTTTTATTGAATTGCAGGGGTGTGATCTATAGCCTAAAATACTCCTTTGTGTTCTCTTTAACTAGCAGAGATCTGTTTCAGGTCTGTGTTTGCCTTTTGGGGCTCTACGGTAGTTGCCAATGTGAGTTTTTTGAAACTGCATTAATCCTATGCTGGCTTTTTTGCTCTTGGAAGGTGACATCTACTGATGCTCAGAGACTGAGGTGGCCCTGGTACAGCTGCAGCAGGGAGGTTCTTGTGTCTGCAGGCAGGTACATCATCTCAGAGTTAGCATAGGAACTAGAAAAAATACTAAATTAATTTAGTTCATTTATTAAATTCTTCCAAAAGCTTGCAGAGAAGTGGGTAAGAAGAGATAATTGAGGATTCAGGGATAGGTTTCTGAAGTGAACTGTAATTTGACAGGTAATTGATAAACTTGGTTTGGCAGCTCTGTTTTATTTTAGCAAATGAAAGCGGATACTTTTTTCCTCTGGAATTAAGTGATAGCATGCTCAGTTTCCGGTAAAACAGCAGCTGTTATCTAAAGCATCTTCACAAATGTGAAGAAAGTTTGGTAATATAGAAATATAATTTCTATTTTAATACCAAAAATTAGATGGCTTAGTTATTAAAATGGCAGTTTCACCAAGTCTCGAAGACAGTTACCTTATGCATGTAAATGTACATGCTGGAACTCCATGCCAAGATTAAATATTCAGATTGGTTTCAGCTGATTTACTTAACTTGCTAATTTATGCAGCAGCTGTGCTCCTATAGCAATCAGCAAAGGAACTCTGGAGGAACCTGGCTTTGTTTGGACTATATAAGGAAAATGTGGTGGACCAGATTCATTCCTGCTCTTGAGCCACATATAGAGCTACTCTGTATCATGCAGCTGGAGGAATTGTTCCTATTCATGATACTTGATATATCTAGACATCTGGGGAGCAGTTCTGATAAAACTCCCTAAGAATGCCAATGCATTGTTTTGTTACAGAAACCTAATGCAGTCTGTAGAGCATAACCTGACTGGCTACAGCCAATGCTGTGGCCAAGGGTGTCATGCAAAATGTGATTCAAATGGAAACCTCTGGTAGCTGATTTGTAAGTAAGGAAAAGGAGCTGAGTTAGAGGAAAGCAAGAGTGGTTTGGCTGGAGCTAGAAGGTGATATGAACAGTGGTTGCTGCAGTGGGAGCTGCGGGACAGAGACAGGAAGGGTCTGGTCAGGGGCACCAGGAGTACTTGGGTATTGCTTCCCATTGCCTTCCTTGTACAGAGCTCTTTCAGGAGTTACAGCTCTAGTCTTTAATATCAGATAAATGAAAATTGTGCTGGTTTGTTTCTACTTGTTGTGCTTTACCTATTAGCTTTACCTATTACCTCCACGTGTTTCCTGTAATTTGCTTCTACGCTTTTTGCATTTTGATTTTTAGTATGGAGAAGAGGAAGTGAAGAAGTCCCTAAATGCTTCAGATAAAGCTGTTGAAACATTACAGCCTTTAAATTATAAGGCAGACCTGCATCTTCTTTTCCGGTTCTGTCAGTGGCTGCTGGGAAATCAACCCAAAAAAGTAAATGTAACAGAGGAATCATGGCATCCCTTTTAGTGTTCAATTCTTTGTTAATCCAAAATTATTCACCACATTTATTCTGAATTTGTCTACAGTTTTGACCATCCTAATAGCATTTTTCAGTGAATGAAAATTTATG
The DNA here is from genome assembly GCA_013397795.1 of Orthonyx spaldingii. NCBI lineage: Eukaryota > Metazoa > Chordata > Aves > Passeriformes > Orthonychidae > Orthonyx > Orthonyx spaldingii. The sequence goes on along the minus strand of VZTJ01002448.1, from coordinate 561,307 downwards.
TGGAATCATTCTCTCTATATAACTGAGTTTGGAGATCCTAAAAAAATTAGGATGATATAGTTCTGTGGAAATAAATTATCTGGCAAATGCCCCAGATACTTCCAAGTTCTCCACAGGCAGTTTGACAGACTACTTGGTTTTCCCACTCTAATTCTGTATTACTGATTTCTGCATAATTCAGCATTAGCCTTCTTAATCTCTTTTGATATGTCTTACTGTAATAGCAGGGCAGTAAAAGCAAGTCTTGAACCATCAACATTTGGTTCCACTTGTCAGGCATTTTCTCTTTTTTAACTTTTTTTTTTTTTACTTTAGAAGAAGAGATATGTAAAATGGGGAAGGTTTAAAAATAAATTCCTTCTTTAGGGGTAGGACCTGGATTCTGAGTTTGTTCTGTAGCTGCAGTATTTCAGAGATAGTGTAATCCTTAGAGTTTTATAAGAAGGTTTGATACACTTTGTTGAATGCATGTAGGTGATTTGGATCTGCTTCCAGGTTCTATATTTTCATCTACAAGGCTGATCCTGTGGGTGAACTGTGAGGATCCAAATTTTCTCTCCTCAGGCTTTTTGCTGCTCTGCCTGGAACTGGTCCTGGTATGGGGCATTGATTTCCACTTAGTCTTTTCATAAGGATGCAACTGAATGTCACCCAGTTAAGATTTAAGGTGTTTTCTTTTTGTTTCTGTCATTTTGTAGGTGACTTGAACTGACAGAGGAAGTGGTGTACTTTCTATTCAAATGTGTCCTATGTGATATTTGGTACATATACTTGGGGGGGGGGGGGGAGGAGAGAAGTGTTTTCTTTC
>VZTJ01002448.1:532270-556531 GCA_013397795.1 Orthonyx spaldingii | reverse complement strand
TGTTTTGGGGTGGTTTGCTTGTTTGTTTTTTTTTTTTTTTTTTTTTTTTTTTTTTGGTGACTTTTGAATGAAGCCACCATAACCTGGTATTAATTTAAATGTCAAATTAAGAATGCATCTGTGAGAGTCAAGTATCTTATCCCAGCTAATTATTCACTAGGGGGTCTGCATTCTGTGTTAATGAGGTATAACACACAAAAGACAAAATAGCTGAATATCAAAGCTACTCTAAGTGAATATGCAAGTGACTTAAAACCAAAAAAGCCCTGTACAGCACTTTTTCAGCATGTGTAGATAAAAAAGGAGCTACTTAGATGGCTTAAAGCCATAATAAAATATGAATTCACATCCCTAAATGTCAGTGCAGTGAGGAAAGTCTTCAGCTATCCACAAATCAGTGGATAGCACGTACCTGTGACAGCACAGACATAAAACTGATAGAGCTATGCAAATGTGGAGGTGGTAATATCAATTTCCAAAGAGGATAGCTGACTATTCTGAATGGGTATGAAATTTAGACAACCTTGATGTACGTTAGGGAAACCTGCAACAAAACTGCTACTAGAATCCTCATTGTCATTTTAGTATTTGGGTTAGCAGTTTCTTGGATAACCACCATAAAAAGGTCTGTGCATCTTTCATCTGCCTAAACTGGGATATTGAAAGCTGCTGTCTGTTTAGCAGGTTGACCTTACTCTGGTGCTTCATGTGTGTCTGCCGCCTTGCAATCACACTGATCTGATGTGTTAGGTAAGAGCAGCAATTTCCCATTGGCCTTCAGCAAAGTCTGTGTAAAGCAGTAGCTTGGGAGCTGTTCTGGCAACCTGCGTGTTTCAGTAAGATCCTTGTTTTTTGCAGTTTGAGAGCTTTAAATTTTTCTTTATTTAGTTAAGAGGGACAATATCTAGCCTGTTTCTGATAGCATTGACAAAGATGATAGTACTTTTTGTAATGGTGAACAAGAGCAGGCAGTTATTGAGGCATTTTTGTGAAAACATTGGAAAGGATATGGGAGTGTTTATGTTCCCCTGGTGTTTTATTTGGTCTGTAGACCATTATAGGACTGTTTAGTGAGCACTGAACTCTGTTGCAATGCTATTGATAAGATTGCGAATCTGTCTGTTGCACAGGAATCTACACCACAGAAAAGGCCCCTCCAGAATGCCTGACATCTTCTATAAATCTAAAGAAATAATAAAAATAGAAAATGTGTGTTGTGCCCCGAATACACAGACAGTAACAGTTCACCTGGGAAATAGCTTCTGACAGATTCACTGATTGGTAAATGGCTGATGGGATTAGAGAAAAGTCAGGGACCGGTGGTGTAGAAAAGGAGGCATTTCCTTCTTTGAACTTTAAAATGTTTGTCCTTTAGGGCTGGTTTATCATAAATCAGAAGTGTTTGTTTTGTAAAAAAAATTGTTATAGATAAAGAATGTTTATTTTTCTTTTCTTATGAAAATTCCCAATGTTATTGTATCGGTAGGTCTGTATAGTAAAGTGTATTAACGTTGATGCATGTGTGTATATATGTACAAGCTTACATTACATTATAGACTGTAATGTAGCGAGGCAGTGGGATTTTACTAGAGACTCTGGTATTGTTCATGCTTAAGTAAAACAAAGTAAAAGACAGCCTAGCCCTGGAAGTAAAGACTTTGCTTGCTGGAAACTTAGAGCTGCCTGTGAAGGATAAAGGATATCCCTGGATGGCCAAAATATCACCAGAATCCTCTCCCTGCTAACATGTCTTTGACACATTACCAGCATTGTCTGACATTGTAGATAAGTAGCTATAGCAAGACTGACGTCTGGATCAATAGAGATACCAAGAATGCTGCAGGAATATAGTTGCTTTGCAAAGTTTTATTCTAAGTAGTAATTGGTATTGTGAGTCATAGTAATTTGTCAAATTGTGTTGTATCTGAAAATTTGAAGAGTATAATAACCATTTGTAGAATCACTTTTGAGGTGCCCCAGTTTGGCTGGGACACCTCATACAATTGAATGAATATTTGCAATTCTGCACTTTGAGTCCTAATCTTTCTCCATGGTCGGCGTAGGCTAGTTGTGAATTTTTGTGACAGTTTCCGCTCATCTCCCCATATATTTTTTTCACTGTGTCCTTTTTTCTGTCTTTCACTGCTTGGTGTTCTCACATTATTTTTTTTTTTCCTCTCCATTTCCTCTTCATTGTTTCTGCATTGCATTGTCCTTTCACAGTCTCCAGTGATTTTTAATCCTTCCTTTCCCTTCAACCTCTTCTTAATTGCTTCTTTATTTTTCTCATAAAATGTTCATCCTCCTCCTTCCTGCCTTCTCTCTCCTTGTCAAGATGTTCACCTCTTCTCTCTAGATCCAATATCCCCTATCCTCTCTCCATGAACCTTTTAATTTTTCATTTCTTCCCTACGGTTACAATGTTCAAATATGCTTCCACATGCATCTAAGAGATGAAAAAAAGATTCAGTTCTCTCAGTGCTAATTATGAACCTTCAGGCACTGGTTCTTTCTATCCTTCCAGTAGAAGGTGCTTTGTGTGTGCACATAAAGTTGCACTGAGCAACAAGATTGGCTCATAATATTTCTCTGCACATTCTGATTCAAACAGTAAATCAGATATGTATTGAGGATTGGAGGGTTGAGGGGGGATAATATTAGGCTCTATTTTCCAGCTCTGGTTTCAAAATAGCATCTAACCTTTCTGGCCTTCTTTGGTAATATATTCTTGATTAAATCAAAACAAAGGAAAAACATTTAGAAGGGGGAGTGAGGTTGGATAGATATTACACAAAAGAATGAAAAAAGAATTCCTGTTCCTTTCTGTCGAGACAGTACAGGACCCATGATTAGTTTCAGGGGTGGTTTTTTTTTTTTTTCTTAGCCATGTGAGCTACTGTGAGTGAGCCAGGTTTTCAGATATTCCACATGCACATAATCCATTTTGCACAATTGTGTCTTTGGGTTGCATTTAGCTATGTACATGTCTTCTCAATGATTGAATTATTGACCTCGAAATTCAGTGAATGTTGAAGGAGACAATTTTTTTTCCTTTTTTATGATTATATTTTAGTGTGTCTATTTGTGTGGTCTAAACCTCTGTTCACTTAGCATTATCTATTGAAATGGTCTGAGAATCATATGAGACTCAAGGCTAAGCTGTTGAACCAAAATTCCTGCTTTTTATTCTGAACTTTTATGAACTAATACTTGTGCAATTAGTTGCCTCCAAATGGTAAGCAGATCAGAAGTAAAAATATCTTCAAGGGCTTTAGATATACTAACAGAAACTTACAGTAGATACTGATACACTGATTCAAATGTAACTCTAGAGTCAGAGGTCTCACAAAGTTGAAGGCTGCTTGAAGCTGGCAAGGCACATTGGTTTGTCTTATAGATGCAGTGATTTTTATTCTGTGAACATCTGCTACTGGATTTTGCCCCTAAAACAATTCATACTGTGAATTTTGATGAACTCTTCTTCAGCAGTTGCATGTGACATATGGTAATTAGCACATATTGACAAACCTACTCTTATAGGCTACAAGATGATGCAGGATTTTTCACTTCCATAGCTGTAGTTTGTCTGTCTATGAGATTTGCTAAAACCCATCACAGATCATGGGAATTAAGATAAAAGTACAGGGTTGGCAGTACTGGGTAAGGTGTGGTGAGTCTGACTGTGAAGAATTATGAACATTCATATGTGTTCTAAAAGCACCGTTTTTTCCTGTTCCATCACAGTGATGAATTACAGGAGCTAGAGGTCATACAGGACAGTATCTTGTGCCTCAGCCTGCCTTTCAAGCTGTCAGAAAACACTGTGTGCTCTCTAAGCATTGTATTGCCTGATGCTGATCATGCTCATTTCCCAGTGCCTCTAAAGGAAGGTGAGGATCCTCAGCCTCTCTGGTGTGGTAGATTTTTCCTATTAGCCCAAATGTGCCAAACTGTAGCTCTTCAGCCTTGCTGCAGAGCAAGGATTGTGAACTGATCTGTAGCATGGCAGCCACGAGGTTTGCTGTCCTGGGTCCTCAACAATCCCATTTGGGTCCTGTTACAGAGCTCTTATGTACAGGCTTCAGCTGAGGCAGCTCCCAGAATATACCAGTCCAGGGAGGTGATGCAGCTCGTAAGCAGATCTGTCACAGCCTCTGTTATGATTAGTTGATGCTGTGAAGCATGAAATAGCATTTGCTTTCTGTGCTAGAGCTATCAGATGGTGTGCCCTTCTTATTGCTCCAGAGGTATGATAAACAACTGTATTTCATGAACTGGCATTTCCAAAGAGGTCTTGCTTGCTGAACTGAAGCCCATTAACACAAAGTTTAACCAGCAATGACATATAAAACTCTAAAGCTAATTAATTCTGATAGTGAAAACTCACCTTAAGAATGATTTCATGTCTGGAGCATTAATATATCACATGCTTTAGTTTCATTTTCTGCAGCCCTGATTACCCTAGTGGATATCAAATTTTGACCTTATTTAAAATGGTATTACTTATAGGTGATCATTATTTGAAGACAGGTTATATAAGGGATATAGCTAAAAAAAAAAATCTCTTCAATATGATGGGAAGAACTGAGGGTCTGTAGTAGTTGAAAGATGCACCCATAAATAAATAAGGAGAAAAAGGAAAGAAATTTTGTTTCAGTTGGCTGATTTTAACAGAAGCATATTTTAGAGAAATAGGAGGTTTTGTCCTGGCCAACAAATGATTGCAGTGAGCTTTCTTTTCAAAACACAGCCTCTTGGACAAAATCCTTAGCACTGAGCAAACTTTCAAGCACTGTTTTTGGGACTCCATCACTGTTATTTTAATGACACTCGGTGCTTGTTTTATTTTGAAAATTTTCTTTTGAATTAAAAGCTACTCTCTTGTTTTTGCTTAGGGAATGAGTCCATTAAGGGTATTTCAGCAGCAATCAACCTCACCTTTTTCTGGACAATGCAGTTATCAGCTGTCAAATACAGATAATATATTACAGCTTGAACCTCTGTTACATGCACTGTTCATGCTTGGTTTTGGAGAAGGACTACTTTTGTTTCAGTACAGAAATTCGGTAACAATAAAAATCTGATGATCTATTCACATCGAATAATTTATTTACATAGGTTGCCCCCTTGCAGTTGCTTTGTCTGTTAATGTTCTGTCAGCTTTATTCATGTTTCTCCTAGAGTGAGTCAATTATATAAAAGTTACAGTGAATATTGACCAAATTATTTCTGTTTTAATATTAGAGTAATATATGGCACAATAACTTCTGAACTACTTAAATGCCTGTGGCTTGAATCCTTCCATTTTTTTTGTCTTTATATGATACAGGACTTGCTGAGATGATTACATTAATAATGCATAACTATAAAAATTAAAGTGCATCACAGAGAACATGCTAATAGGTTTAATTGATTTAAACATGTAAATGGGTGCCAGCAATCAGAAGCCAGGTGCAAGTCTGACTTCAAATGAACTGGTAGTGATAACAGTGCCAAAATCATTGGCAAGATTAATAGTTCTGGTGTTAAAGGAAAAAATAGTTAAATACGATGGAGTTACTTAAAATTAAGCACGAAGAAAATGTGAAGTACATGCCCTGGACTTTTACAGTGATGCTTTTTATGAGCTGTTACGAGCTTAAAGCTCAATTTAGTAGTTTCACACTTTTCTATTTAATTTCTTTTTTAATTTAGTTTCATATTTCAAGATTTAAAAATAATCATTGAGTAAGATTAGTTTTATCCTATGCAGATGGTGAAAGTAATTTTCTAAAGAATTAATTTAGATTTCAAGGCATCAGAAAAACAGTGAATATTTAGCACCAGTTAAATGCAGGACTGTCATTATGTATTGTTAGTCTTAATGCTGCTTCTAGCTGTTCTCTAAAAATGGGAGAAATGGTAAAATCCTTAAAGAAAACAGCATTTACAAAGCTTGCCTGTCATTGACATGCAAGTATTTTTCTGTTTTATTAACAAATAGGAATCTATTGTACTTTGTAGAGATCTGGAGTCATGGTTTTATCTGTGTGTCTCTAATTTTGATTTATAGTTGCACTTTAAGGTAACTTTGCACTTGAAAGTGACTTTGAACTTCCTGATTGTGCATATGCTGCTGTTAAAATTTGGTTTTAAGACAATCTTTTAATATTAAGTAATTATGAATCTTCAGATGTAAAGTTTAATGCTGCACAGTAGATTTTTATAAGACTTTGCTCCTGTCCAGATTATACCACGTTCAATATTGTGTATGAAGAGTGGAAACTTGAGGTCTGGAAATGAGGATGTTGTCAACTGTTTTCTGACCGCTTCAGATACTATGATTCGAATACTGGTTTTTGTTGTTCTGCTTTTTTTCATGCAGAACTCTTCTACAGCTTTTGTATCATATTAACAACATAGAGAAACCTACTCTTTGTTTATGGTAACCCTTGTTTTGGAGTTTTTTCATGGAATATTTTTTTCCTTTATATTTTTCCTGTCTGTGCTGTAGCATAGTCCTTCAGAAAGCTTATCTAAAATCTCTGCAGGATGCAGGGGAATACCAATATCTTAAGTGTACAGACCTGAAGATAAAAATGGAGGCTTGTGGAAAATCATGGAGGAAACTTGTATCAGATCTGGAAATTGAATCCACATTTTAGCACATAACAGTATACATCAATTGGCTACTATCCATGTCCTTATTTCCTGCAAATTTAAATTTTAGACAGGAAACTTTGGAGATCCTGGGCAAGATTATAGGCTATTGAGATTCTTGTGGGTTTTTTAGAGAACTTTATAATATACCATTCTTCCTTTTACAAGGGATAAATCAGTATGAAGGTCCACCCTGTGGATTTGCCAACTACCTGGCCCAGATGTGCCTTGCTATGCAAAGATAAAGCAAGAAACTCTTTGAAGAAAAAGCTGGGGGTAAAGGAGGGGGAAGTGAAAGTTGAGAAGAGAATCCAGCAAAAGCAAGTATCGTAGTGGGCATGTTAAATATATATTGAAATGTGGTGGTTCATTAATTACTTAAATGTTTGGCCTGGATGCCTGCTTCTCTGAGGCTTTGTGAGCTGCCAGAGAGGCTAGATGGATGGAAGTGCTGGGGGGCGGTGGGGGGTGGGGAGAGAGGAAATTGCGGAGTGGTAGGAATGAGGATGGGCTTTTATAAACTGGCAGTGAATGTCAGAACAATATACTAACTCTAAAGTCTTAGTTAGATCATTCACTGCTGCAGGAATAAGTCTCTGTTAAAGTGTTGTGGGCTATATTGCTAGTTAATTCCTTTGTTTGCTCTCTTGCTTGTGATGGGACTGCAGGGAAGAAGCTGCCCATTTGTCTTGTCCTCCCTGCCGTGTGCTAGCTTCGATGAAGTCTCTGGAAGGAGGATGACGGCTTGTTCCCGAGGGGAGAAATAAATGTGCAGGAGGATGGTAATTCCTGGGAACAGCAAGGAGGAAACACATGGGAAGCAGCTGGGGGGACTTTCTATGTGGTGCCTTTGGGTCTCAAGAGAGCCTGCTGGGGGAGACCGAGGGGGGCAAGAAGCCTCAGAGAAAGTGTAAGCATGAACAAAAGGGTCCTTTTGGAAAAGGCAGGCTGAGCAGAGGGAAGGGATTTGAAAATCTCTTACTGTTCTGTTTTACAGACCAGAGAGGAGTTCACTCTATTTTAAAAGGCCCTACCTTTTATTCTAATCCCAGCATGGGAGACTCAAAGCTCTTCTTGTCTTCTTTGGGATGCTGAGTGTAAGAAAAGGTATAGTCTAGGTCATCTGAAAGGTCATGACTCAGTCAGGGACCCATTGGGCAAAGATTCCTTATTTTCCTTGAGATCTGAGTCTCAAAGTTCAAATGACTCCAAAACATTGCAAATGGTAGTGACATAATTATCTGTAGGTACCATACATTGTTAATGAACAGTTCATTCAAATTATATTTATTGCTGCATCAGTTATTTATCTAGAAATATACTTGAAATTCAGATCAGGAAGCAACATTTTCTTAATCTTGCCCTAGAATGGATTTTCTGATTTTCTTCTTTCATAATTGAAGCTTGTCTAAACAGTAAAAAAATAAAAGGTGCTTGATAGTACATATTAGAAAGCTGTGTGAGTAGTGGGAGATAAGCTGATGTTTCAAAAAATACAACAGTTAATTACACTTCAGAAGGTGGTGGTGGTGGAAGACTATAGAGGGTTGGTATGTTTACCTGCAGTCTCCTGTTTTCTTGTCTACAATGCACAAGGGAAAGAAAACTGAAAAAATATTCCATGAGCATATTTTTAAAATTTTTTTTCCTCAGAAGTGTGTCATATTAATTTCTAATACAGTAGTGGCAGTTGCATTATATGCTTTACATGTCTCACTTGGTTTTTTTTGCCTACTAGTGTTCAAATAAGAATTAGTAACTTGGTCTTCTTTTTTTTTTAACCACAAAATTTTCATTCAAAGGAAGTTGAAAAACATGAACACTAGTCATGAATTCATTATTATCAGAGTATTCTCTTGTGTGTTCTGTTTATGGCACTGACAGAACAGAATAACATTACTGGCCTTTTTAAGCTGCACCCTATCATTATTATTATTATTGCCTGGTGTATTTAATGTTTATTACAGGTTTTATGAGGTGTGGATTAAAGGTAAAAATCTCTGGAGTTGAACTGCCAGTAGTCATGCTGTGGGTTTCAATTATAGAATAATTCCTCCATGTATTCTGCTTAATTTTAGGAAGCAAAGGTCACAGGAATAAAATTTCTTTGTATGAATAAACACTGGAGAAATTATTGAGGACCCAACTATTATCATATGAGATGAGTCAGTTCTATCAATCTAGATATTTGCAGGTCACAATGATGGCAAATTTGTGCAGTTTTAATAGCAATGATGCTAATAGTTAGAAATTTTAAGGGAGGCTTTGGAAATGCTCTCTCTGGGGGTGGTTGCTCCAGTAAAGCTGCTGCAGGATCCATAGGCCTTATCATAAACACACATTAATGCAGAACATTTTGGTGAATTCCATCCTTGTTTTTTTTAACAGTATGGGAAGGAATAGAGTACTGAATGTTACAGATATGAGGAAACTCCTGCAGGTCCTTTCTAAGACTGCAGCAGTAGCAGTTAGCATGTTAGCTCTCTGTCCAATTTTACTCACCGTTGATATAGAAATGTAGATATTTTCCTACTAGAAAAGAGGGGGTAGATTGGTTGATGCTTTAAAATTTTTGACAGCCTCCAAACAATACCTACAGCATAGGAAAAGCACAGAATATTGTTACATTTTGGTAATTTAATCAAAGATGTCAAGAAATCCTTCTTTGGGTGTCAAGAAATCCTCCTCTGCTTCTGCTTCACTTGAACGTTAAGCAATCCTGTAGACATTGTACTTGCTACCTGTAATTTCCACAGCCATTAATCACAAAAATGTGACATGTAGAGTGCAACAATGTCAGAAGACTCTTCAGGTGCCTTCTTCAGACACTGTTCAGTTCCTTGAAACTGGAGGATGCCAGATGGCACCAGTGTGTATGAGCTTGGAGAAGGGGGTGGCCAGGGGAGGTTGGGGTGCCCTTGGAGACCTTTGGAACACAACCTGGCAGGACCTGAGCAGTGTGACCTGACTTTGAAGTTAGCTTTGCTTTGTGCAGGGTGTCAGACCAGATGGGCTCCAGAGGTCCTTTCCAGTCCGAGTACTTTTATAATCTTATGTCTTGGCCTAGAACATGCTTTCCCCCACTTCTCCCTGCCCTCTGTTCTGCCTTCCAATGCATTTCTTATCCTGTTTCCTTGGCTGAGAAAAGTATCCACATCAGAACCACCAGACTGGAACTAAAAGTGTAACTCTCTGTTGTCTCAATTAACTTTGCTGTGAATGCTGTCTCAGCATTGTGGACACACATACAGAGAGGTTTGTAGTGGCTAATGGAATACAGCTGAGTGAGAATACATGATGTTATATAAAGACTGATACTTGGGAACATGGACAAGGATAAGAAATGATAAAAGGCATCCAATTTTTCAGAAGAAAAGCTATAATGGAGATCTGTCAAGAGGCGGCCCTAGGGCAGGAAATGAAGAACAGTTTTATTCCTGTGTATAAATAGAATTCAGAGCTCCCAGACACAGTGAAGTAAAAAAGCAAAGATTTGTCACTTGGATGTAAAGGAAATGTGGGAGATTTATGTCCCTACACTAAAAAATTTCACATATACATATATAAACCAGCCAACCATTTTAGTTTTCTCGAATGAGAGCGAAATAATTATTCATTCTGGTTGATGTTCTGTAAAGCAATGTGCTTATTCAAACTAGATGCATCTGATAGAAAATGAAAAGCTCTGCCTTTTTGGTCCTTATAAAAATCTGGGGTTTTTTTAATGGTGACATTTTAAAGGAAGAGAAAAAACTCAGCAAGTAGTAGCCAAAAAAAACCCCAACAAAACCCAACCTAAACTTCCAAACCGAAAAACTTCTTTTACAGTGGAGGAAGGGGGGAATTGTAATTATTTGTTTAAACATAAGAAATGAACAAATACAGGGAAAAAGAATTGAAATAATTGAAGGCACTGTAAGTGAAACCTCGTTGTAAAGTCTCAAGATGAAAATTGTTTGGTTTTGCATCACGAACAAATTGGGATGGAGATCTTCATCTTTGTTGAGCGTTATTTTAATTTTCCTCTGAATTATTCAAATATGACTTCATTTACACATAGCTGGGATAGGAAAAGTCTTAAGAGAATTTTATTAAAGATGGACAGGGTCACAGTAGCAAAGGTAATGTCTGAACTCTTAATAAGTGCTTTAGAACAACTTCAGATGAGGCCAGGACTGGAGTCCAAACAACCTGGTGAGAGCCTGTGAAGAGTTTTCTGAAATGGAACACAGCTGCTTTCGCTAATTTTTATAAAGGAAGTTTTAATAAGACCTTGCCAATCCTTAGTTTTTCTTGCTGGTCATGGTCATTTGACATCTCACTTCTACATGTTTTTTGTAAGGAAAAGGCTGTTGTTGCCAAACTTAAGCATGGGGGTATATTAGTCACTCTGGAAAGAGAACTCTGTGTTTATGGGCTCTCCTGTTACTGTCAGAGCCTCTACACTTCCATATTGCTGAGGCATAATTTTCATACTTCTAGGACTTTTACATAACTGCTTTGGTTTTGTGTCTGAGGAGTCAGTCCTAGCTGGCTTTCCTAGCAAATTATCTGTGTAGTTCATTATGGTTTTTTGTCATGTAAGAGTTGTTAGAGGGGAAAGTGCTTTCTCCCAAGATATTGTCCTTTTCCCTTGTGCTTATATTTCCAAATTTGAGTAGTCATTTTTGAAAATGATTATTTTTTCAAGGTTTCGTGGATATGATTCTTTGATGTATTTCCTTCCTTGTTGTGGTGATGCCATACACTAGGCATGCAAGCAGAGACTGAATATTTCTGTGCATCATGGGGATATTACATCGTGTTGTGAGCATCACTCATCCTTCATGATGCTGAGTTCAGATTGTTTCTTCTGTGTTACTTGAGTGTGAGCCTCACTGTGCAAGTGAAATCTATGAATCAGACTACAAATAGCTCTGAAAGTGTTTATAAATGGAAGGCAACAAATTAGTTGCTAATAAGTGTGTTGAATATGTAATAAGTATTAAAGTGTCCTTATCATGTGTGAGTTTAGATGGTGTACGCTGAGCAAAGTCCATTGCCACCTCATATGTCTGAGAAGCCCCAGTGAGATTGGTGGGGAATTACGTTAAAGAATGAACAATTGGAAGGAGACATGAAACACTTCCTGTGACTTCCTGGGAAGCTTTAATGAGAAGCCTTTCAGTGATCCCTGTGATCTGGGGAAAGGAGAGAAGGAGGAGGGGTGTGTAAATATCTGTGAAGAAGTGGTAAAAATCTCTTTCTGAATTCTCAAAATAAAACCAGCCATATGTCCAGAAATAATTTTATCGACTTTTTCCAATGTGTTTCCTGGCAGAATGTATCTTAAAAATGGAAATGCTCTTATACTTTTAAAAGTCATGATGAATTTGTTAAAATATAATTGCACTTTTTTTAACAGCAGTGGCATTCTTCTAATATAGTATTTCTCAAACTTTAGATTTTTCTTAGTAGTAATTTTGAGCACTTTTAGAAAAGTATTGAACTTTCTTACTCTTAGTGTTGTAAGATATATAATTAACATAGTTACCATTGTACATAGATGATACTTTGATTGTTAGCGCTATAGTTTGGTGTCAGAGCCTACTTTAATATTTTATTTGTACTTGGGATAAAAGGAGAAAACGTATGTATAAAACCTCATATCAACTGTATTTTACCTTACCTAGGAGGATTGAGATGTGTAGGTAATATGTGACACAATTTATAAAGTGTCTTTTTCTGTCTTTTCCTTCTCTTGAAAAGTCATTTGCTGTCATCTGCATGGCAGCTGTGATCACTGTTATAGAAAGTATTTCAGCGTTCTCATGCTTCAGAAATGTTTCCATGAATCTGACAGTTGGTACCCAAATAAAGTCATTTCCGAAAGCAACAGCAGAGAAGAGAATGTGCTGCTGCTATTACTTTTGAAGAGAAGACTTATTTTGAAGCTCTGATCAGTCTGCTATTATGTGCATGCTGGTTTTACCTTGTTATTAAAATATCACAACGGGGATCAAATTCAACTGTGAAGAAGAACCATGCTATCTGTATGTAATTCTATTGCTTGAAACTATGGTATGGTAGTAGTCACATGATGAAAAAAACCCCACAGTCTAAGAATTTACTCAGCTGTATAAAGATGAGGCAGGGCTTAAATATTTATAGTTTTTCATTTTTAATTTTATGAAGAGATAGAATGGAAATGAAAGTGTCTGTGTCAAGTTTTCAGGCACACGTGAAATGCCCTAAATGCAAGTGGTTTGGGATCAGGGTATCTCACCCCTGTACACAGGTCTAAGAGGGGTTTGGTTAGCTCTCACACAGCATGTGGTGGCTGAAGGCAGTTCTAGTTGATGCTGACAGTGACAGCCCCATCAGGGCTTTTGTCAGCATGTGGACTGAGATGACTTTCTGTCCCACTTATATATTTCTGGTGTATGGACAAGAGACAGAATAAAATCCATTACTTTATCCTTTCTCTATGCTGTTTTCTTATTCTTTTGTGTTATATAGATTTGTATTTCAGTAAGCTACCTTGAAACATGTGGAAGTTATTTAAGTTGCCATTTTATAACCCAGGAAATGACCATCTCTTTATGAAGAGGGGTAAGAGATAAGGAGGGATGTGAAGCTGTAATTCCCCAGTGTTCTTGCAATCTTCATAGGAATAGCTATGGTAATACAACAAGCAAAGTAATGTAATACTTCATCTTCTCTGTCACTGGGTATTGCACTGGCTGATTTCCTTTGCTTGCCAACAGCAATGCAAAATTCTGGAAACTTGATTAAAGTACTTTATAGCCTTTTAGCACCTTTTTAGGAGTAAAGCAGGAGGATTTTGCTCTTAAGGAAAGATGTGGTATATTTACCAATAACTGCTGAAGCATGGTTGCCTTAGTCTTCAGAAATTGTGTTTGTGTGGGGGAAAGCACTCATCTCTCAGGCAAATAGTCCCTTTCTTTCCCTAGTGGCATTGGCATGCCTAAATGTTCTAGTGAACTGGGACAAATGGAAAAGCTATTGTTTTGGTAGAACAGCTTTGATCCAGCTCTCTGTGAAGTCTGTGGAAGGAGTCCAACTGACTTTCCTGGGAAATACAAAGTGGATGAAAAATGCAGTCCATGGGAAGCAAAGCTATTGCATTTTCCTTTTCAAATTTAACTGAGACATATTAAGCATTTCTGTGCTCCAGTTTTCTTCAGAGAGCAATAATTTTTGTCACCCTCCTTCCCTCTTCTGCCTACAGAAAATCTGGTTTTGCTGGTGTCTTGTTCAGTTGAGTTTTTTTAATGCAAATGTGATGATACAGCATATACCTGCCTTATTTGCAGCATGACTCTGTGCTCTGTTCAGATGAAAAGGTGTCATTCAAGTTGTTAAACAGGAGAAAATGTTAGCATAAACTGTATTTTTCTCTAGATGCCTTATTCCAGTGGCTTAAGACTAGGCTGGGAAATGTCAGTTCTAACTGTTGAAAAACTATCTAACCCTTCTTTCTGGGGGATAACAGAAGTGTAGCTAAGAGATGGCTGAAGATAGTGCATACTGTCTGAAAATGCAAACTGTGCTTGTTTGTAACTTGTGTAACGAAGCAGGCCCAAATACAAGCATCCATTGCCTAGAATATGGCACTTCACACAGTGGATACAAAACCCCATATTATCTTCCTAGCTGAGCAAGGCAGGTCTGAAAATAATGTGGACTGCTGGCTGGGTATCTCTTTCAAATGCGTGGTTGCTTGTGTTGCTTTATTATCTCAAAGGTCTTTTCCAACCTAGTTGATTCTGTGATTCTGTGAAAATGTGGAGATGAGGCTTGAGGGTTACGCAGGTTGAATGACTGCATGTGCTGGGCTAGACATGACTGACCCCTCTTGATCTAGTTTGTCAACAAGCTCTTGAACTGTTCCTACCTATCACTTATCTGAAGAGGCAGGGAGTACAGAAGTCAGCAGAGTGTACCTGATCTTGGCCTTGCCTTCTCTTGCTGTGACTAGTATGTTCCTGGAGAGAGCAGAGACGATGAAATAAAGGGTACACAATGTGTGCTCTGTCCTTACTGCTAGTAGGCTAGTACCAGGCAGGTGGCTGTGAAAAGTCTCAGCCTTAGAATACAAAATGTCTGGCATTGCTAGTATGTGTATTTGTTAGGCAGAGAATAGGCAGATTTCTGTGAGACATTCTATTTCAGCAGATTCCCAGCCCACACTGGCTCAAGACTCAGACCACTTATTTGCTGGGCAACATCCTTGTTGGTGCTCATTATAAACCTGAAATACAGCAGACTTCTCTTGCCAGACCTAAAACTAGACGACTTCACATGTCATATGTGTGGTCTCATTCATCTGCAAACTGTGTTATGTGCAGATATCATACCTTGAAAGAGCTGTACGTGTGGAGAATACCTCTACCAGGTGAAGATACCACCCTTCCTAAACTTCCTTCCTACTTCCTCATTCCCCCTGCCTCAGTGCTGTAATTTAATGTGATGGGTTTAACACCAAATTTCACTAAATGCTTTAGTGAATATTGGTGGGCAATTCTGTAAAGAAGGCAGTGCATGGAAGTTCTTGTTTCCTACACAGGAATGTTTAGTGAGCCTTTCCCTTATTTATTTATTTTATTTGTAAGGCCTGGATATTTCTTTTTACTTTAAGGAGAGTTACAATCCAGAACACATCATATTATCAGTTGTTAGCTCATTGAATTACTAGTAACAGTTTCATATTTGATTTCCAAACATATCAGGGATGTCAGGGAGTGAGAGAGCAGCTGTGAAAAGGTCAGTCTTGGCATCATCATCATAATTAACTCACTTTCATCTGCTGACTAGCAAATGTTCCTATCACCTGGAGAAAGGGGTGCATTGGTAACAAATGATCAAGTGACAGCACAAAGTGATGTGATAGGGCCTTACAACATATTTGTTGAATACCTTCCCTGTAAAGATTTTGTTTCTGTTTATCTGATGTAATTTCCATGTGTATAGACAAAACACAGTGGTGAACTTGGGAAAAGGGAAATTCCTCTAACTTTCTATTGAAGTGTCACATGAGAATATAAGGAAGGACAGCAAAAGCTGTATGGAAAAGACAGTTTTGGAGGAATCAATAATACACATTTCCTGTGAATCTCAAAAGAGAAAGACCTTTTGCCTTAACCTTCCTGGGTAACTTCACCAACTGGATTTCCCTTTTTCTGGTTGATGGCCTGCTTCTTACAAGGGTTTTGTCAAGGTCTTCCCTAAATTCTCTGAGCAATTTCACAGCAGATTTGAAAGTTCTTCAAGGTGTGGTGAGTTACCCCTGGAACTGTTGCTTAGGTGTTAGATTGTACCATAGATTAATGGACAAAAGCACCTATTTCATAGTATTAAGACAGGTAAAATCACTTGTTTTCCAGTATGCTTAACTTCCTGTTTAACCTCAAAGTATCTGACCAGTTCTGCTAATAGCTGCTATGACTGGGGAAGGTGGGTTGGAAACCAGGCGTTATGATGTGTGTGAACACTACAGGAAACCTGTTCTGGTAAACAAAACAACATTCAAAATGTGAAGATATGAGGGCAGCCTAGCTATGGGATATGATGTCTGAGGGCATGGCACTCTAGTTGCTGCAAGGCACGAGCCAGTATTGCCTGCAGTGTGAAAACGCTTGCCAGCTCTTTGTGCAGTATCCAAATTTGTCTGTTTTGGGGAGAACTTTGACTGTTTGCTTCAGTCACTTAAGGTGAGGTGAAAGAGGGTGTTTGGCAGCCAATTAAATAAGATACCGTGACCGAAAGAACAGCTGGAACTGTAGAGAAGTTATATGTAGTACCATTTGTAGTCTTTTAAACTGGGAGCTTCTGTTTTCAAAGGAGTACTGCAAGAGGGTACAGATGTTGGTCAACATAGCCAGATGTAACTGCAAGTTCTGTGAGCTGAGAGTCATGAAGAGCTTATGTTGTTCTCAAAGGTACAAGTGTGTGGCTTTATTTATTCCCCAATAAGTTTCTGATATTATCTTTGCATACAATTTAATGTTAATTTGATTGTAATGTTACTAAGTGTGGTTCTTCTGTTGAGAATGAAAATAGCTATGAGGAGGACTTGATCATTATTTAAGATAGTATAGTGGCAATACAGGAGTCTACTTAAAATGACCGACATCTTACCTATCACTAAGCATCTAAACTGGTGGGGTTTAGAGGCTTTTTCATTAAACTAGGCTATAGAAATCAAATTATTTTCATGTTTTCCTTTATCTTGTACATAGAGTTTACCTGTATTTAAGTGGAATGTACCCTCTGTTTTAAAACATTAAATAAAAACATTTAGAATTTGCATGAAGAAAATAAGATGTTTGAGAGAAATCTGTAGTTTTTAGATTACCTCACCCAAAGTAAACAGATATTTCATTATCAATTTCAATTTATCTTTATTTTCTGAGTTGACTTATGACTCAAGTAGTGTTTGAACTGAGGTTTTAGGGATTTCCTGCATACAGTACTTCAAATGACTTTTAAAAGTTTCTTTAACTTCTGAGAAACTGGCCAAAAAATAAAAGCTTATATTCACTCCTACTTTGTATATCAAATTGCTCCTATCATGTAACATAGTTTTAGTAAGTGACAATACAGGTGGGTGGGTTTTTTATTATAAATTACTTTAATTTTTTTATTTTAAATTTAAAATCAGCCTTATTTTCCTTCCATTCTACTTAACAGTTTCCGAACACATGTTTATAAGTTTATAGTAACATAGTTGTAAGGTATTTAGGGATGGGGGAGGAAGGAAATTAATAGGATAAACTTTCAACCACTTACAGCTTGCTTGAACTCATTTTATTTAAGAAAGGGAAGGCAAAGTTCTAAATTGAACTCTTTCCATAATGCCTGTTTATTCTGGAACCACTTAATGTCCCAAGTAGTTCTTAACCATCAAACAATATTTGGATAAACATCTTTCAGAGCAGATCTTAGGGATTTCCCTGCACAGTGAGGTAAGCAGGCTAGGTAGTACAGGACAATCTCCAGTTTTGGTGATGAAGCCATTCTAAGAAGTCCCTGCTTGCCTTGTGCCACTCCTGAGAAGGAGTTTGCCTTTTGTTCACTGGCATGGTAGGAGTCCTATAGACATTGGGGGGCTGCACTGTAAATGAGCTCTATGGAAAAAAGCTGAGTAAAAAGCAGCACAAAAGAAAGATTTCCCCATTTTCATATATTTGAACATAGTTATGTGAGATCTTTGAATAAAGCTCATTAGCTTAAGCAAGTGCAATGTGTCTCCCTTTGTAGTATTGTGTATTGAGTCTGATTTAAATGTCAATGAAAGTACCTAGTAAAACTGTCATATGTAGTTGGATAAAATCAGCTGGTTATAATGAGTTGATGTGTTAATTTAAAACATATTCACCATGACAGAGACATGTCGTGTAATTGTTGAATCTCCTTTGTTTCTTATAATTGAATATTTAATTATAATTTTAAAATGATAGTATAATTAGCATAATTTATTTGAAAAAATCCCTATTACTAACCTTAATTACATTATTTCTAACAATACTGCATATTAAAGATAGTCTGATAAGGGTTCACATACTTCTGTGCCTTCATGCTTGCCCTCTAGACATCTGATAGTAATCCTTACATTTATGAGGAAAAAAAAAATCTATCATTTCAATATTAAAGAAATTCATGTAGTTTGACAAATCAATCCCATTAACCTCTTTTTACCCTACAGGTTTGGCTGTCCAGAGCTTTTTGCATGAAACTGTAAAAGCATAAAACTAACAGTAAAGTAGGTTTAAATCCTTGCAATCTGTTCTGCTTTCTGGATGTTTGCATTACTGCAGATGTTCCAAAAGACTGTAATCCAAGTACAGTGTATATTGGATTGTTCACTTTTAAAGACTCGTCTTTGAAGAAATATCTGTTCAGTGGTATAAACTTCTAGTTGAGCCAGATGTCACAAACATAAAACTGAACCAGGGTCCTGCTACAGCAATGCCTATTTATATCTTGTGTAAACTGGAAATATTTGGGATATAAACATGCAGGGAAACACTGACAGTATTCTTGAGGGAACTGAGGCTGTGTTAGCTCTATCACTTACAAAGGGACTGTCTGAGAAGGAGCCGGGGTGGAACGGGCGGCTCTCACACCAGCTCCTGGGCTGTGGGAGACTGGCTCCGTGTGCCAGCTCTGCCTCGGCCAGGGTCATGGCAGGAGTCTGCAGCTTCCTGCAGGTCTCTGGGCCCTCCAGCACCTGGAGCCCGCCAGCTCTGTAGGCAAAAATGATGCCCTGGGAGCTGTTGCCCACGCGTGGGATATGGCATGTAAATGTCCCAGTGTCAGCAGTCCATGGCTCTCTCCCTAAAGTTGGAGAATCTTTACTGTCTTATTAAAGCCATTGGTGCCAGGAAAGTGGACAGAGCTCTTCTGTGTCTATAGAAGATATCCATGTATAAAATATTAGTTACAATTAAAGAAATAAGTGCTTCTTTGTCTGATTGAACTGTTTTCTGTGTTCTCTATTTGCATCTTTTTTTCCTTTTTTTTTTTTTTTTCAGTTTTTCATTCAAACAGAAGCTATATTTAGGGAGAAATATCAGTGAAGTCTAAAGGAATGCATCAAGTTGTCTTTGGAACTTAAAAATCTTGGCTGTGGCAGGTCTCAGACTGTCTGTGTCTGGCGATGCTGGCCAGATTTTGAGCATCTGGCCAGATGCTGTGGTTGATTGAAACATTTTTATTTCGCAACCCTTGCAAATGGTTGGTAATTTCAGCTTGATGCTAGGCATTTGAAACTCCACTCCTCTCTATGCTTATACAGCCCAGTAGGAAGGAAGCCTTTTTTTTCTGTTTTGCTTGCCACTACAGACAGAGGTTCATCAGAACTCACCAGGGAGATAGTAGAGTTTAACAATGTGATGTATGTGCATGCATCCCACTAGAACAAATCTTTTATACCTTTTGTGTATTTTGGTATGCTTTTTGATTATCATTGATTTTCTTTATTACACCGTACAAAGCAAGAACTCAAAGTATTCAGCTAAAGTCTGAGTATTAAACGTGAATTAAAGAGGAGAAGAAAAAAGCTTAAAATATATTTTGAGCAAATAAGATTAGATAAAACAAGAAAAGAACAAGGATTACTGGACAGAAAAGGAATTGGTAATCCTATCTATGAACTAGAGAGGCCGAGGTAAGAAATACAAAGGAAGAGGTAATGAACATGGAAAATGAGTTATTTAGGTAGGGAAAGATTCAGGTTGTATGCAGAGGTGGCAAATGAGGGATTAGAGAGTAAAATAAGTCAGTTACTGGATCAAATGTTGAAGAATCTGAATCAGTACAAAGGGGTGAAAATCTAGGCTGCTTGGGAAGGATTAGTATTGAAAAGTGATAAATAATTGCAGTTGAAAAGGAAGACAATGAGGCTTGTACAAGAGGGGAAAAATGGATAACAATGAATCTCAAAAAGCAAAGTAGAAAACCCAGGATTTTGTGAAACAGAAGTCTACTATATAGTAAAAGTCTCTCATTTAATCCAGGAGGGCATGATAATAATACAAATGAATAATCAATTTGATTTCAGTTTTTCTCACATGGTATGTGCCTCACAAATTTTTCCTGGAGGACAGAAGCAGGGAGGTCACAGTTGTGATTACAGGAAATTGATTTGGAACACTTACCATTTTCAGCTGCTGCCAGGTGTGCTCCAAGGGGTAAACTTTCAAAACCACAATTGGAAGATGCATCTACAAAAGCTTGGGGTTTGTTTAGACAAAAATGGATTTGGGATGCATCTCTCTTCCACCGAGTTTCAATCCTAAAATTTGTCAAGAGACTTCCAATTCTTCACCAGAGTTATGTATTTATTTACATGTCTCTATTTGGATAGTGGTAGGAAATTTCTATGTAACCAGTGTGAATTTGTTTTCTTCCCTAGTGTAGGAAATTGTGGTGGAAGAATAATTTTACTTGCTAATAATAGAATTTGGAGGAATTTTGGCATTTTTCTTCATGAAATTTAGTGAAGTAATAATGAACAGAGTTAGTCTAACATTAGTAAAAGTATTTAAATAATTCTCTGATTAGAGGAGTTATCATTGAATGAATTATTCATAAGCTATTTTTCACACACAGATTAAAGCAAGATCTATTCACCTTTTATTTGAAGAAATATTGGAAAATTAAAATAGGATTGCAATTAATAATTTCAGCAATGGTAGGCATTGTTCATGATGATTTATAGTTCCTGCAATAACTAAGATATGGAAAGGAGTAAGTCAGATATAGTGATTTGAAATGAAAATGTTTGTTTATGCTGCAGAGCTGAGCGCTTCCAAGGGAAAGAAACCACTGAGTCCCTTTCAGAAATGTTCTATAGCATTTTCACTGTTGTGTCCAAATTGATACTGTTGCCTGCCTTCATCTGCTTCTTAGTGTGTTCTGAGCATAAGAATAAGGTAGTCCAAAGTTTCAAGTAGCAATTATGCTTTTCCATTTTGCTTCATGAACAATTTCTTTAATTTATTTTCACTGGCTGAGGACTCCATTCTTAAGACTGCTGCATTTTGTTTAAATTTTGTTATTGTCAATAAAGTAAACCATGGAAGTGAAATGAACACCTGTGTATGTGCCTTGGTTCAAGGTTGGATGCATTTTTCTAAGGTCTGTGCAGGTCTGTCACAAGTTCTTGGTTTCAATCCCAGATCAACTATGATGGTTCACATTATATGGGCCATTATACACTAAACCATACTAGAGGACCCAATCTGGCCTTTCTCAGCCTTGAATTGTATCGATCTTGGATAATATATATCTGTTCAATGTGAAACAGAACCATAAAGGGTAGACTCTAGTTTCAAATTACATATATTACTCAGTAGAAGAAGGTGGCTTTCATCTTTTAACAAGAAGACGATATTAATTAGTGGGATCTAACAGTAATTGCTAACACTTTAAATTTTTGGTTACTGCTATCATGGCAGTAAAAGAACTAGCAGCAGACCTTGGTGTGCTCCGCCACTCCAGATTGTAACACTATTTCACATAAAGGTAGAAGAAACAAAATATGTAACGATCTTGGTCTTCTTCAGGTAACTTCCTGCTGTGATTCAGACTTTCCCCATTGCCATCTGATCAAACATGACCAATTGTTAAAGATGCCCAAAGAAAAGGATGCCTAACGTGTTTTTTATTTCCCAGGAGACTACTTGTTATGAAATCACTGCCTTATCTAGGAATTTTGTAAAACCATGGTGATTTAATAAATGCCTCTAAATCACCTTTCAGTGTCTACCCACATCATATACTAATGCATTGAATAATGAGCCAGGGTAAGAAAAGCTGGTGTGGAAAATCACGTTCAACTTTGACATTTTAAGTCTGAGTGCTAGATTAAAACGTATTTAAAATAACTCTTCGGGATCATTGATGTGTGACATTTGTAACCAACCTCCTCCTCT
Organism: Orthonyx spaldingii; assembly: GCA_013397795.1. Taxonomy (NCBI): domain Eukaryota; kingdom Metazoa; phylum Chordata; class Aves; order Passeriformes; family Orthonychidae; genus Orthonyx; species Orthonyx spaldingii. The sequence continues at coordinate 534,452 of VZTJ01002448.1, read as the reverse complement.
GCATTTTGAAGCTGCATTTTATAAAAGTAGTTCTTTTTCTTGTCTTTTTTTTCCCCTGGAGGATCACTTACTTTGGATTGATTTCTACTTCCAGAATAGGACATAACAGGCCTTTAATTGTCTTGTTGGTTATGCTTATTCAGAAATAAGTATGGTGCTTTCACCTTTTAGAAAGGTGAAAGATGTATTAAGGGTTAATTGAAATGAGAGGGCAGACAAGTTTTGTCTTTATGAAAACTAGATGTGAAACTTCAACCGTGTGTGGAAGAGCACAGCTAATGTTTTCATCAGCAGAACTGTAAAATTTCCATAGTCACATGCACTTTGGACTAACATTTTTCTTTGCCAAAGTTCTGTAGTGAGTGGGATTGACATTAGAAGAATTATTCACAAACAAATTAATTTACTTTGAAATGTCCTTAATGTTATATCTTCTTCTGGAAGCTCCTGCACTCGCCTGGGCTTTCAACTTAGAACTACAGGTTGGTTCATCAAGGCTGTCTTAGGTATTAAATCAGAATTCTAGTCACTACTTTTGAAGAAGTAGAAAGTCATAAAGAACCAATCTCAGACCTTTTTTCTTTTTCCTCTAAGCTACATCATAATGCACTAGTACAAGTGCTTTAGTTGAGAATACAGCCTTGCCTTTAAAAAGTGGAAAAAGGATTATCTTTATGATTTATTGTAACCTATAATAAGAGAGTTAAGGGACTGTAAAAGATTATTTATCCATTCAAAAGATTATTGAAGTTAAATTTCCAGTCACATTTCTGTGTTCTGGAAATACCTGTAAGTGTTTATATGTTGTTAGCATACAATAAAGGTCATTCTGTTCAAGACAAGATTTTATGAGACTTTTTTTGTAATTATTTGCATTTAAAACACTTTTGACTGTACTTTGGACTTAAATTCACACTTAACACTCTGACAACTGACAATTCCCCAGCAATTTTTGCCTTTGGGAAATTTCAGTGACTACTTGTAGGGTAGTTCTGATGGTCTCTCCATTATTTACCTCATTGTTTGAGAGTCTCTGTCACTAACTGCATAACTTGCTGAAAAAAAATTTATAATATACTTTCTTTTCCATATTGAGTAACAATTTCCTTTCATTAGTTACTTTCCTTTATAGGAGATAGATCTACTGAGGGTCTGGATTCAGTCGGCAGATGATTTGTCCAGACGTTTCAGTGTCCTTGCAGAAGTAAGAGCGGGTGGGTTGGCGCAGGTCACAAAACATGAATTTGCCTATCCAGTGCATCTGTTTTAAGCACTGAAGCACACAAATGTCTCCAGATGAAATACACATCTACAAGAACATCTGTTATTGCACATTTTTCTTTTAATAACAGTTGAAGTTACAAAGATGAAATATATTGGCAGAAATCAATTTTTTTTGTGTGTGCCCTGTAATTCATGTTAGAAATCCTCACCTGTTTTCAGCCTTTTGGAGATGGAGGTCTAGTGAGTTTATGTATGATTCATTTTTCCTATTATGTTGCTTTTGTTTCCTGTAACTACATGTCAGGCTTCTTAAGATAGCAACTAAAAAACATAGGAAAAAAAATCCAGCAAAACAAAAATGGGAAATTAACAGGTATTCCTGTCAGCATGTGATTAACTTGATTTACATGGAATTTCAAATGTTTATGTAGCAAACATTTGGTCCACGTGTTGTAAGCTAAACCCGTATGACTAAAACATTTGTCTGCATTTTTGCTTTTGAATAAAATGTGGTCAAAGTGAACAATAGTTCTTAGCTACTTTTTTTGTGACATTTGCCAGGCCAAACAAATATCCCTGAATGTCTATTACCGTAAAGATTATATTGTTCTCTAGTTCCTCCCAGTAAGGAAATGATAAAGCTCAACTGGCACTGGGTATGCCTCAGTTAGCTTTGTAGCCTGCAGTTGGGTCGAATGCCTAACCACTAGAAAAGTAAATAAACAAAATTAAAAGCACGGATTGCTTATGATTAAAAAACCCACAGAAACAAACCCAACATAAAACAACAAAAAGCCAAAAAAACAGAAAAAATGAACAAGAGTCATGTAAAAGTAAGATTTGTTCTAGTTTGGACTTAATTTACATTCATATGCTAACTAATTATCTGAAACACTCCCATCTGGGGAGGTACTTTTATTAGAAATGAATGCTATTTTCCCCTTATTTCACATTCCTT
>VZTJ01002448.1:518418-532252 GCA_013397795.1 Orthonyx spaldingii | reverse complement strand
CCCAATTTAAGTGATTCAGACTATCACAAGGATAGGTTCCTTTAAGAAAAGTGATTTTCAACTTTTTTTAATTTCAGTTGTTAATTTGGTGTTCTGCATCACTTCAAAAGCAGAGATTTTCATTACTGTTATGATTGCCAAACCACCACAGTAAGACGTGACTTTACTGTGATGTCATTAATAGAATAGAAATCAGGAATTGACAGAGTGAATGTGATTAATTCTTTTTGCTGTTCCTTGTGACTACAGGAAAGCGGGGTGATTACCTGCCCCGTTATAGCTCAAAAGAGGTGGAAAATCCAGTTCCAGCAGGAGAGCCCACTAAGATGGTGCACAATGGCTGGAAAATTACAGTCAAATTTGGAAAATGGAACCTGGGGTTTGAAATTCTGCCAGACAAACAAACAAGGAGTGTTAGGCAGAAAGGAGAGATGAAATTGGAGCATTCATGGTGGCCAGGAGGCTCTCTGTGGGCTACTGAAAGAAGGAGAAACAGAGATGATCCCTTACTGCCATTGCACCCATGCCTTGCAGAAGGGCTTTCAGGGCAGACATAACCTCCTATTCTCATCTCCTCTTGTCAGTATTAATGAGTATTTAAAAACTCATTTTTGATTGTGATGTATAAATCATTATTCTTGTTACCTCAGGTACTGTTGGTCACAGCCAAGTGCTCTCATACCTGTCCTTACTTGGCTGTGAATGCAGGAAAATTTGAGCTATTCTGCCCCATGAAACATATTTTTATTATTTGAGATTTTCACTGCCATTTCTGAACTGTTGCAACTGGCTCAGAATGCATTCTTATTAGGCAACAGATTTCTACTCAGTTCAAAATGGATCTGTATCTGAAACAGGGAGAATCCAGTGAAATTTGATATTTATTCATCTTGCATGTGAACAGCAACACTATAATGAAAGGAAATTGCTGTTCAGCGGTATGAAGAGAGGAAAAGCAGCTCTTCTTAGTAATGCACTGTGGTTAAAAGAAAACATACTTAGTGGCTTGCTTTGTTAAAATTACATGACTACATAAAAAGATGTGTGAAAATTGAACATTTTTCTCTTCCTTTTTGGATACCTCCTATATTACCAAATATGAGAGCTGTATTGTTAGCCTCTAGCTTTAGAAAGTAATTTTTAAAGCAATCTTATGTTCTAAATTTGGGCTTTTCTTAGATTTGGTTAAAATGCAGTATTTCAGAGTAATTAATCTGTTTGTGTCGAGTTTATTCTGGGTACTATAGCCATATTTTTAAAAAGAAGCTATGAGGTCATAAGACTTTTATGAAATAGGCCATTGATGGGAAAAGCATAGGATGAAGCAGCATTCATGTAGGCAGTGTTGGGAGTGGATTTTGGCACAGAAGCGGCACCCACACCAACTGTGAAGATCAGTGCATCTTCCATTCCGCTGTCATGGAGCACTGCTTGGTAAGGAGACATCAGCTGCCAATAATCAGGTATTGACACTTCTAAGATTCAGGGATTTTTGCTATTGAGACCTTAAAAAGTGTATGGCTTTATTTCTCGTCTTCCATAAAGAGGAATCTTATCAGAAGTGGTTAAATTGTTCTCCCATGTTCTTTATTCTCTGTCTCTGTTAGCAGTATTAGTAGTTATTTGTAGAATCCAGTCTGACAACAGCAAATGATGGTTGTGAAAGAGTCACAAAGTAGTCTAGTACTAGAGGCAGTCATGCAAGAAATTACTCATGAAAGGGCATCGGGATGTCTGAATATCCTGTACTTGTGTTTTGAGGGATATACTGGCTTGTACTGAGGACTGTCAGGTTGCAGTGTAGACGGATGGCTGTTATCCTGTTATCTCAGACACAGAACTATAATTAAGCACTTCAATACTGGGCTGCTTAACAGGAGGAGAATTAAAAAAAATAAGAATTTGAGAGAATTGTTTTGTGATACTCTTTTCTTGCTTATGTACAAGTTCTTTTTCAGATTTAAATTTTACTGGCAGTTTAACTTTCTCCCCTTGCCTGATCCTTTCTGCTTGGATCTCTCAGTCTGCTTTGGTTAATATGAAAGCAGTTTTTTCCTGTCTTGTAGTTCTCCTAAAAAGCCTTGGTGGGGTTAAGTCTGTCTTTGCCAAAATCAATGTGTATGATTTACTCAGTTGCTCTATTTTTAGATTTCTTCCTGCTCTGTGGGAGATGCAACAAGCAGAACCCTCATTTCTATGCATAATCTTAAATTCTGTAGCATTTCTAGTGCATATATTCCAAGTCAGGCAGAACGGGGAATTGTACCTTTGCCTGCTATATCCAAGCTGAAAGTTGGGCTCAGCAGGACACAAACATATGCTTTTCTTATTTCCCTGGGCTACTTTTGGATATCAGTGCTGGATGAATACAACCTGCTTCAGTCTGAGAATTGTGAGGACTTAGTTCTCTTCTGTGCACTTCACTCAGAACTGAGGCTGTCTCAGAGAGGTGTTTTAGGTTTTCTGGATCCTGAGAGGGCTAGAAATTATCGATATGTAGAAGCAAACTTTGCCAGGGAAAAATTGAAATGCCCTGAAGACTTGAGAAGTAACAGGGCACTGAAAAGTGTTTAGTGTGATTAGATAATTGTAAGTCTTTGCAAATCTGGTTCTCCCTGTAAATGAATATCTTAAGTAGCCTGTGGTGATGAATAGAAGCATGGATAAGATTTCTATGCACAGAGTGGATTTGCCCATGATTTACTGAATATTGCTAAAATTCTCAGAAAGGAGACTTAGCAGTTTATTATGTAGCACTTAGCCCAGGAAATCATGGTCTTAACTAGAATCTCATGGCACTACAATAGAAAAAATACAGAATAATAACTCTTACCCAAAAAAGCATTTTAGTTGATGCTTTCTAGACCACTGGAGAAAATGATATCCCAGAATGAAGTAGAGAAATTCTGTTGATTTCAGTAGAAGCCATTTCTTGCCAATGCCATTGAAAATTGCAAACCTACAGCTTCTTTGAATCAAGCTGCATAGATACAGTTTTAACTTGCATTTATTGGAAAGGCTTGCACCCAAGCACCTGTAAAACTATTGAACAGCAAGTTATTTTTTGGTTCTTGTTGTAGCAAATAAGATGAATAGCCACTTAAGCTTGCAGAGTATTCATCAGTCTTGGACCTGTGAGGAATAAGTTTTGAAGGGTCCAAACAATTAGCAAACTAACATTCATATCTGTGAAAATTCTTCATATCTCAAGCCATTCACAAATTTGAATACTCACTTAATCGGCTCCTGGGTCGGGCTTTCTCAGCTGGAGTTGTCCTTAAGAAGTAAAATGGTGCATAATTCAGGTCCTGAATTCTAAAATACAAATATCCAAATAACTTGTTCTTAAGGGAATCCCTGGAAGCTTATGCCATGAAAAAGTACTCTATGTAGGTTCATATTTCAAGCACTTTTGAAAATGTTTTACAAGTATCTGATGGCATGAATTCACAACTGGTGGTATATGTTTTTGTGGTGTCACTAGACTTTGGTTGTGTCCAGGTAAGTCTTCAGTGCTTATTATTATGTCTCACTTGTATTTTTTCCAGTATTAGCAATCCAGCCTATGTAAATAATGATAATTTGAGAGAGAATTCTAGTTTTGGTTTTGCTGGTATTGAAGTGATATAGCTTTGGTTGGAACCCACTTTCTTCTAGTTAGACTTTAGGCTATAGACTTTTGTTTGCTTCTCTTTTGTACAGATAGCCTAAATAAGAACAAGAATAATGTTTGCTAGAAGCAGAAGGTAATTCTGTAATTTTTTGAAGAAGTCAAGTTAGTTTGGTGCTCCATATGATATTCTGTTCATGGGAAATTTATAAAACATGCTCAAAGAGAATCAGAAATATTTCTGAGATTTTTTTCTCATATTTTCTTTTTGATTGATTATTTCATTTGAAAGATAGCTGTGTGTAACAAGTTAAGTGCAGTTGTTTTCTGACTACGCTGCTTCATAGTCCTGTTTCAGTTTAAAATCTGAATTGAAGGAGAAGAACTGTATTTTTGTCAGTCTCCCTGTGTTAACTCAATCAGCTGTTTAAAGATGCATTTCCACAGCACAAAGGGCATTGCACTTTTTGGTGCAAAGGCTGAATAAGCAAACTTGAATGTATCTGCAAAAATAATTGTGATCAATTTCTGTGCCTGCTAAAATGACAGAGGTTATATTAGCATTGAGTTCTGCCACAAATTGTGGCTTTGCAACAAGGCTTAGTTATATGCGTCTGCGTGTCTGTCACACTATTTGATACGTGTCAGGCTCTTGCATAATCTTTTCATTGAATAAATAGGGCACTTGAATATGTGTCAGAGAGAATAGTCACTCCAGACACAGGCAGAGTGATCGACTTGATGATTTATCAGCCTCTTTGCTTTGCTGTTTTTATTAGACTGTGGTTTGCCCTACATATACATAGCTTTACTATCAAAATATATTCTATTGTTATAATTCACATACAATTAAAGTTGAGTGATTTAATAATACAAAATAATACAAAAGATATTTTTCTTCTCTGCTCCATAAAAGGAAATTTTTGAACTAGATGGAATATTTTATATATAACAGTGCTTTCAGTTCACTTTAACACATGCTTAGTTTTGAAGAAATTTCTGTTTGCAGAATGCTTCAGTCCTGTGAAAGGTGTTTTGCTGGCTACAAAGTCTGCTGAAGATTATTTGCTTAAGGCCCTTTTCACTCTACAAGTCACTTTCTCTTCTTTAAGCTTCATTGCAGATCAATTCATTCAACTGACAAAGTAACAAACCCTCAGCTCCTAATTATAGTTCTATCAACAGAAGGGTTATTTTTGAAAAGAATAGGATGCAAGTGATGGACCCTGTTAAGTGCAGAGCCACCATCATATGCAAAATTTTATTTGTGCAATTGAGTGCCTGTATATTTGTGTATCTGCTTATAGCTGCATGCAGAAACAGATGAGTTGCATTTTCTGTTTTTTAAAAAATACATGGCTCCAACACTAATCATATTTTATGGATGAAGTTCATTTGCATTAGGTTTAATTTTTGTTCATTTACCTACAATTATCATTGTAATTTCCTGAAAATTACAGTTTAGTCAAGAGGGACTTCAGGATCAATAATAGAGGGGTGAATGAATACAGCATGTATGTTACTGTTTCAGCCATCTGCTGTATGTTTATCCTGGGAATTTTTACTCTGATTGAATCAGTACTGTCAACTTTGTGATCCCATCCAGTCTCTGACTACAGGAGTACAGAGAGAAATTCTGCTTTTGCATATATCTGTGCTTTTCAGGGTTAGGTAGCTTTGTCTGGTGTCAAGTGGTATAGCAGTCTGAGCTCTAAAGTTGCCCTACATGCATTATGTCTGTCTTTCAGTGTGGACACTTTCTCTTAAATGAGCTTTTTAAATTTCAGTCATGGCTCATCTTCTTGGAAAGGTTTGATAATCAGCTACCGTGCCCTTCAAAAAATACATTTCTTGATATAATAGAAGAGAAACAGACTTTGAACTCTCTGTGTCAGGACACACCAGCAGACTGATCTGTTCTGCTCCTCAAATGGTGGGAGCTAACATCTTGTAGCTGGACAAAGTATGGAATTGCTTATGAATGCCATGTTTGCTGCAGTAGGTGCATACATTTTTGCAAGAAATCATTGCTGGGAGCACTCTGGTTAGTGACATTATGTCCACAGATTTTTTTTTCTCTGTTAGGGGTTTTGCAGAAAATGAACTTGCACATCAGATTTAAGGTGAAGGTCTGGTCTCCTGCCAACAACTTCTATCCCTTAAGTGGGCAGGAAGAAATTCAACCATAATAGCATTATTCTAAAGGATAAAGAGGAAGTCCCTCACAACCAAGAAGCCTATTAACATACCTGAAAGTATATAAATGTCAAATATTTCAACTCAGAGTCAAAAAAAACATAATTGAAAATTATTATCTTGATTAAAATATCTGATTAAGTTATTTTTTTGGTCTTCCACTGGGTCTGATTTTTCACATCTAGAGGTTTTCATGAATTTATACATCCACTGTTGACATATTAACACTTCTTTTGCATGTGATGCAGAAGCTGAAGGTAATATAACAATAACTGTGAGAGCAAATACATATTTTGCAGTGAAATTTCATATTTTCTAACTTTCAGATAGACAAAAAACCCCCCATATTTTATATCTATATGAAAAGAAGATGTAAGTGTTTCGACTTCTTAATTTTCACTGTGTCGTTTGCCAGTTGGGGATTGTTTTACTTTTATTTTCATGATAAAAGCAAGACCATATGAAGTTTTCTTGCAGCTGGCCATTTTTGGTTCTATACAAATCCTTGCTGTTTCTAGCAAATATATAATTGATTATCATAAGTAATTTTTCATGATAGCATGTATTTGTACAGTATAATCAAAAATCTAGGTGGCCAAGAAAGCATTGAGTCAAGAAAGAAACAACTTTTCAAAACCTGAAACAAAAACATACCAAAACAATTATCAGATCTTGACTGGAAGACTCATGAAATTGCTTAGATTCAAATTTCTTAATGTATAATTGTCACTCATGTAAAATTCAACTTTAATTGCTTTTTTCCAAATTCTTGTTCATTTATGTGGTTCGCCATGCAGTGCAATACTTATTAGAATTGTCTTGTTTCAAATATTCTACTGGTGAAGTAACACATCAAGGACTGCTGAGCCATGTTAACAGTAACTGATTCTCGTGATAACCAAATGATTTTTTTCTTTTTTTTAATGTGCTCTCAAATGAGAGCTCTAATTTAGCTTGGGGAAAGCTGCATTAGTCTAAGTATAGGGCTAAATACTATTATAAGATTCAGGAACTTTTATTTCCTAATAAAAAGAATATTCTTTAATCAGCAGAAATATATGCTGAGATATGCACGTAATGCCTTCTCTTTAGCCCACTTTCCTGACTTTTGCCTTACGGGTTCCTAAGAAGTATTCTTGCATTTCATGCAGACTAAACATTTCTTTGCAGAAACATGTTTTCTGTGCAAAAACCTTTTTCTGTCTGCTTCCGCCGCAGCATTCTTTTTTTCAAATGTAAATATATAAATTAAAAAAGCCTAGGGGGAAAATACAACAAAGCCTCAGAAAAATTATTAATGCCAGATATATCCCTATAGCAACATGAAGGTAGAGAAACCAAGCAGGATGTGTAATCGATCTGGAGAGCTGTATTTGTTGCTTTAGCCCAACTCCTGGATGAGCTCTTCAAACCTTTGGAAACTATAGATCGGAAAGGACCCTGTTCTTAGCACAGGTGTTGTGCTGGTGACAGAAGGAACACCTCATAAGCACTGTCTTCCTCATCATCTTCAGTCTTGCAGTCCATTGTCACACTGTTCTCAGTGAATCCGGTGCACTATTTTGTTCTGCAGGTGCAGATTAAAAGCTGGTAAATCTGGTGCATGAATGGTAAACCTGTTAGGTGATGTGGGAGACAGCACTGCTGTTCTAGGCTTTCCAGAGGAACTTGCGAGGTGCATCTTTCCCTTGAGGCTTTAGCAATGAGATTGTTAGCACTTCTTTCTCATGCTTATTTGAGAACAGTGAATTGCTCTTCTGCCTGGCCATTGCGAAGAGCAGAGGTAACTCAGCAGTGTGGTCTATCAAACATGTTTTCAGATAACTAGTTTGCAGTCAGGCAAAAATCTCTTATGTTCACTTTCTGTACTCATTTGTCTTTGTCACTTGGTCAGTGTCCTCTTGCCGTCTGTGGAGGTCTTTTTGGTGACAAGAAGCAGTAGCTGTGGACAGATGTCATCCTGGCAGCGTGACTTCATTACTGCCCTCTTCACCACCATGCTTCCCCTCTTTGTGTATGTATTTTTGAGTATGTGTTGTCCACAGTAACCTCAGACTTTTCCCCCAGGCAATCTCTTAGGAAGAGGCGTTAACACTTTCTGCAGCACTTTCTGCTGATATTCCTTTCTATAATGAACCTTCTTGCATTGTAAGATTTAAGTTTATTTGTCCAAGACACTTGTAGATCTATCACAATTATTTTTGTGGGGGTTTTCCCTCCCTAAAGTAAACAGCAGCGCCTTGGCTTCCTGAGAGCTTCAGAGCTCCACAGCTGAGAGCAATGCTTGGGCTCCTGCTAGTTTGTTTCATGGCATAGAAATGCAGTTGGTTCCTGCTTAGCAGCCAAATAATCTGTGCTCATGTTTGCAGTCTTCCAGTATTTCATACCAATGTCAGATTGCAACTTAGTTTCATTTAAGTTTTTCAATATAAAAGGAATTCTTCAAGAAATCTATAAATATTAAAAGCAGTAGGAAAAAAAAATGTTATCATGTATGCTTACTTTTCATATTTCTGTTGCTTAATGCTTTTCTCCTTGAGTGGATGTTTTCTTTGTTACTTAAGCTTGCATTTATATCCTAGCTTTATTATGTGGATGAGGTCAATGCAATTGCAGCATTTATTTTTGCTTCTAAGAGTGTAATTTTGGATGGTACAGTTTTTTCCTATTTTTCATCCTCAGTGATGTCATTAAGTACTTGGATATGCTTTACTTAAGCCTATAAGAGTTCTTTGATTGTTTAAGATAAAGTTGTGGTAATCCATGTAAAAGATTTGCAGCCTTCTAGTATGGTCCACTTGCAGTTTTCAATTTTTAGTTGCTATTGGGTATTAATCATGACCTTTTTTTGTGAAACTGACTTCCATATATTAGCAACAGTCAATCTGATAATTTTTGTTTGCTTGTTTTTGTGTTTTGTATTTTCTTTTTGGTTTTCGTGGTCAGTTGCACATATTTTGGAATGTTTGCAAAATTGATGTTCCATGATGTTTTTGCTTCTGGTTCCTTTGGAAGTAATGCACAGCTATGGAAGCTTTTCTTCATAATTAGACAGGCATGGGATGTGTGTAGGTAGTTTATTTCTACTTTTTAATACAGACAAGATGATTTCTATAAATAATTTATTAAAGAACACACAAATTATTTTTTGGTAGTTAATACAAAATTTATTAACTCCTTTGTCATATAGCATTGTATTTAATTGTCAGTTAATGTGAAAAATTTTCAGTTCTGAGGAGAAGCTTCTACTTTGACTCTCTGCTGAGCTCTAGATAGAAATATGTTCTCTTTTCCACATGACTGCTATGTATTTATATATGTCAGTATGTTTGCAAGCATTAATTTACATGTTAAACCTGTATGGGTTCTATTCTCATTTCAGAACATATGCATTTGGTTATGGGTCTGTCTCTTGTTGGAACTACTTGATCCCGGAACTTTTTTTCTACTGCTTCCAAAATTCTTAAACAAAAGCAATTCTGTAATATTTCAGAAAAAGTAATAGTTTTGTGTTTTTAAAAAAGGCAGTGTTTTTCCCAGAGCTATACTATTTTTCAATAAATTCCTAATTGTTAAGGTGTTAAACCTGTTGAGTGTTACAGCATATGCAAGCACTGAATGTTTTAAAGCAACTGTCATGCAATGAGGCATTATAGATGTGTGAAATGCAGAAGAATGTGGAATTTTGTTGGGGCCCTTATTTTCAGTGGATCGTTGGGCCTATATCCCATTTGAACTCTAAAAGGAGTCCTTCCAAAGCACAAATTACCATTTCTCTTTCCTACAAATACATGTTTAAATATGTAGTGACTTCTTTTTTTCTTGAATGACAACAGTCACTTCTGACAGTAATTGCTGCTTATGGTATCTTTAAAAAGGATAAGAAGTCCTCTATATGCTTAATTATATAGAAATCTAACATTGAAAAGTGTATATTTTCAAATTGTAGCTTGGAGCTGATGTGTATAGTTGGTGGAGAGATACAATAATAGCTAAAAGGAATGTGTTATTAATAAATTTGAGGATCTGTAAAGACATTCTTGCAAACAAATAATTTTCTGTTGGGAATTTTGTTTTCATTTTTGTTCTTGGATTCTTCTCTAGTAGAGATCATGTGAAAATGTGCTGGTTTTCCCTGGTATGAAAACAGCTCTGAGTACATAAACACAGTTTTGTGCTTATGTGAAATTGAAAGAACTACGCATTATGCTCAGAGAGTTCACTGCACAATTAACATGAATTTTTAAGTATTGCTCTCTTGTAAGAATATAAACAGATATTCTTATCCATTGGAGCTATCAAGCACCATCCAGTCGGTGTGTTAGGAGCAGTAAATGAAAAACCTTTTTACTATCCGGTAGGATAATGCCATTGTTTATAACTTTGTGATGTATTACATGTTTCTTGATTCCTGAGTAAGCTGTCACAGGCTGCTCTTTGCCTGCTAAATGAATATATGCTATGGGAAGACACAGCTCTATCATGGCAACATGACTTCATTGTTACCAGTAATTGTCTGAATGTTTGTGGCAATACAGAGCTGTCTTCATTTTCTTTGTTATTTTTATTTGGTATGCTTCTGATAGTAGTAGTGTGTTCCTTGTACTTTATAGCACTGGAACTAGTGAAGAATGAATTGTTCTTTGATGATATTCTGAAGTGTATAAACATTTGGGATGTTGCATCATATCTGACTTTTTTTGAAAATAATTTTATTTAATTTTATCATACTTCCACAGTGGAGGTGGGGGAGGAGGAAGAGGGAAACTGTCCAGATTGAAATGCAAGTTTCAGTGTAGGCTTTTAATTAATTTCCCAAGAGAATGACATTGCAAAAAGGATGGAGGAGAAATGCTGCTAATGGTCCTAGTTGTGACACAGGGGAATGTAGTGCTGAACTTATAACCTGCAAATAAAATTGTGACCTTTTGTTAGGGATAAGCTACTTTTTGGGAGCTGAATTTTGTGTTTACTATAATCAAGATCCCAAATGGACAAACCCTCCTCATTCCAACCTGGGGCTGGCTAGTCTATCTAAAGAGCAGATTTACTCCATACTCAGAGCAGCTAGTGGCCAAGCAAGAGAGATTTTGCACATCATGGGAAGACACTCCATGATTCATCAGTGTAGTCATGGGACTGGTGCTGGCAGCAGCGAGCAGTCCTCAGATGCCCTCGTGGGGAGAATGATGTGGAGACAGTCTTGGACATGCAGAGTTGTGTCAGGTAAACTGTTGAACTGCTGCCTTTGCTGCCTGTGGTCATGTGGCAGGGTTTGATTTTCTGTTTGTTTTGGGGTTTTTACCATTGCAGAAATAAAAATGTTACAACAACTTGATTCAGCTTTGCACACAACTGCACTTAAGGCTATGAGTTGTGTCAGGACTAAACAATACCAGTCCTTCAGGCTCTGTGTTGTGCATTGTGCTGCTTAATTTTTCAGCTATGTAAATATTTCAGTCACTTTATGCTAAATGTCTGTTTTTCCTTCTTCCTGTGACCTTAGCATTTATAATAAAATTAAGTTTTCCAGGATGGTTTTGTCAAATTGATCTAGATGTTGGAGTCTCTGGGATGTTTATCTTCAGCAGGCGCTTTGAGAAAACACCATTTGTTGTAGTGTCTAATACTTTATGCTTTGAGAAGAGTAATTAGGAGTTTCCAAGGAGGAAAAGTATAAATATGCCATAGTCCAGATTGGTACATGGGCTTCTGAAGGACAGAAGCTGTGGGGAGGGTCTTTCATCTTTTTCTATGAGTACTTGTTTCTGGAATAATATTTCAGCTGAGATGGGCTCTAGTCTTCAGTTTTCAGATACAAATGAGGATCAGCAGCAGCTCATTACCAGATGTCTGGTGTTTTTTTGTTTCCTGAAGCATGAGGAGACTGATAGTCAGACAGGACGTCACTGAATAATTCCAGATGTACTGCAGCAGTAGCACTGTGTGCTTGGGTGGTGTACAAATCCCATGTCATTAAGTAGTGACAATAGCAGTGTAGTGATGTGGAAAGAAATGTGTGTGCTTCAAAATGGTCAGTTCTGTGCTAAGATAATACACAGTATGACCTGGTAATAGACTGGTATAACGCCTTTCAAGCAGTAACTCAAACTAAAAACCGATGGGTGAAGATTTTGGTATTTTTCTTCTGAGCTTTTCTTGAAAAGTATCATGTCATCAGCTGTGTGCATTGACAAAGGCAAGTAGTGTGGTGAGTCTTTACATATGTTAGGCCTTTAAAAATACATGTTTATGAATGTTCAGCAAGCATAGCTGCATGATGAAAATGAAATGGCTTACAGGAGAGTTGGATGGCTTTAGAGACTTAGAGGATCAAGTCTCTAATCTTTTTCCTGGAAAAGTAATCTATTCTGTACAGGTGAACAGGCCCTGGTGATGAAATAATGCAGTTATATGGAGAAAAGGACAGAATGGGAAAAACTTGTTTCCCAGGGATGGACTGCAACTCATGAAGTCAGGGCTGAATAGTTTTCCATGCAGCAATAAACAAGACTGTCAAATCATCCTAATTGTGTATTTCTCACCTTTCCTGAAGAAGCAATATTTCTGAATGAAGCAAATTATATTTAATACATACATTCAATGACTTTATGTGTAGCGTGTGTCCCTGAATTTGTTATAGAAGATACTAATAAAAAAATTAGTTTTACAGTATCTTTAATTCTCTTCATTTCATATGTTTTGGTGCAGTTATTACTTCACTGTCAGAAGCTGTTATTATCTCATATTCCTCTCAGTGTTTTGTGTTTCTCTTGGCCATTTTAAGATGCCAACTCTTCTGCCAGTTCTCTTTGCTTTCATTAGATCTGAAAATTTAATAATCAAGAGAGAGGATGTTATTAATTAACATAGTCTTTTTCAAGACAACCTATAGAATCTATACTTAAAGCAAGCCTACGGGTTGTAGATGTACTAATTAATTTTTTTAAACCTAATTCTGGTAACTCTTGCTTCAATTATAACTCAGATGAGTGGTTTTCTGCTAGGAAGAACTGTGTAATAACTCAGCAAATGATGGATCAGTTGATTTACTGGAAACCAAGGGCGGGTATGTTAAAAAGATACTTCTAAAGGCAGTAAAAGAAGGGATGCCCAGTAGTAAAGAGCTTGAACTTTTGGGGTTTGGTGTGGTTTTCGTTCTTTTTTTTTTTTTTATGCTGTGTTTCCAGATGTCTCTGTTCTTGATCTTTTATTTCTGCTGCTATGACTTGTTTGCTTTCTTTTCTTGTGAAGTTTCTGATGTACTGAAGTTTTATTTAGCCATTACAGTCTGCTTTGATGCACTTTTTTCAGCATTCTATTAGATACTGAAAACTTTCTGATATTAAACAGCTTGTCTTGTCTATTTTCACTACAGAGTATGCCAAAATAATGCAATGGAAATATATTTACACTTACAGGACCTTATTTATGAAGTCAGAGTTTAGTGGTTTTTAGCTTCCATTCTTCCTATTTTAGTAATTAAAAATGACTCAAATATTCTCAGTCACCAATACTCAGTTTACTGATCACTAAAGTCATTATAACTTATCACCTAAA
The DNA here is from genome assembly GCA_013397795.1 of Orthonyx spaldingii. Classification (NCBI taxonomy): domain Eukaryota; kingdom Metazoa; phylum Chordata; class Aves; order Passeriformes; family Orthonychidae; genus Orthonyx; species Orthonyx spaldingii. The sequence goes on along the minus strand of VZTJ01002448.1, from coordinate 518,886 downwards.
GGATCATAATACCAAGAGACTTCTACCTGACAATAAATACTATGGACGTAGAGCATTACGTAGCACAGTATAGTGTAGCATAGCATAGTAAGTTGCCAGTCTAATTCTGCTCTGCTTCCCAGAGATGGGAGTTCCCTGAGGATTTCTTTGTAGCTCTCTCTTATCTCCTCTTGTGTCTTGATTTGGAAAGAAATTTTCACAGAAAAATTTTCACAGAACTTCTGGCTGAACTATGCCTCTGCTTTCCCATTCCTCAGATGATAAGCAGGCTTCTTTGAATTGCATAGAGTTGAGCGTAAAAGAAAACAGTCTCTGTGTGGCGGTGACCCAGTCAGTGGCTGTGGTCACTGAAAGTGAGCGGCAATCTGCCACGCCTGCCTTCTCTATGTGGATTAATGAAGAATCTAGGTGGTCAAACTATTCCCCTCAGCACAGTGAGTCTGAGGGGGATGGGGAAGGCAGGCATGG
>VZTJ01002448.1:491626-516671 GCA_013397795.1 Orthonyx spaldingii | reverse complement strand
ATTTTCTGAGGTTTAGTAATAAGTTTCAGACAGTTTTTTGATCTCCCTTTACTTATTTATTTTCTCCATGACTGAATTTCAGGGGAGGTAGAACTAAGTGGAATATAAACCTCATAGTTCTTCCTCTGCAGTTTGAATATTTCATCATCAAAAGGAAGTCTGAATGTCAACGGGCAATATGGAAGAAGTAATAATAATTTTTTTACAGCTTTGTCAGTGATGGTTCTGGAGTTTTTGATGACGAGGGTGGTAATATCTCTCTGGGTTCATAACAGCCTGGAAAAAAGTTGTGTTCTCCTTAAGCAGAGGTGTAACAAAATATAGGCACTCTAAAATTTTTTTAGTTAAAAAAACCTACAAAAACAGCAACAACAAAACCCTCAACACCTTAGGAATGTGAGATTTATGAATTTTCTAATATTGTGTATTAGAAATAAAGCATGGTAGTGAAAGGAATTTATAGAACAGAAAGAAGCTGTAAATAAAGGTGATGAATAGGACTGAGTGTGTTCTTTCATTTGTTTTGTTTTCCTGGTTCATTAGAAAGCTATAAAAATGGTTTGAGTCATCTAATCCTGCATTTTAGTATTGTAGTATAGTACAGCAGAAACATGTAGGGTTTACCCTGGAAGGTAAAACCATAGAAGCTAAGGTTGATTAGGCTGGGAACAGATTAACTGGCTCACATATTCATGAAATAAATTGCATTTTCCGATTGGATCATTAAATGAAGCAGTGCAAGGGAGTGTTGGTGGCAAAGCAGGTGAAGGCTAGGCTGAGATGAAACCAAAGAAGTGGGCACATTGAAGCAAAATAATTATGTATGTGCACGTATTTGTTCATTCAACTGCTGCTTTCTAGATTTGGAAGCCTGTTTTCAGATTGTGAATGAAGTTTCACTGGGTTGTGTTCCTTTTTGCTAAATTTTGAGTTTGAGGAAACAGAAGGAAGGTAGCATGAGATCCAGTTGGTGGACTACTTTACATGCATGGGTTTATTGTTTCTTGATGTGGTTGAATGCAGCAATACTAAGATAGCAAAATAATGGTGCTGTCTTGATCCAAAGCCCACTGAGCTAAACAGGGGAGAAAACACAGAATGATGAACTTTTGGTCAGGCCAGAAAACTGCCCCTTTTAAGCTTGAAACTGATGTTTTCCCACTGACCTAATGTTAATATATGTTATTACAGTATCTTGTCTCCATTACAGGGGTTGTTGAAGGTATTATTGCTCTGTTTCTACTGCATGTGTTATCTCATGCCAGTTGTAGCGTAATCCCCATCCTCATGCACTGTTTAGTAAACCATGGTGATCTATTTGATGTGGGTTAATTGAAGGGAAGGAAAGTCTTGTGAATCAGCAGTAATAGGCATTAACAGATTATAATGTTTTGTTGGCTCCTCATTACAAGCTCTCAAATCTGAGGAAGACTTCCTTCCAGAGGTGGGGGCTGGGAAGAAGAATCTGCATTTCATATCAGCCGCCACACCAAGATACCCTGAGGCTAACATATTTGCCCTTCTTTTTTTTTTTTTTTTTTTTTTCTTGGATATCTCTCTGTCTTGAAAGCTGTTTAATTTATTTTTGTGTTGCAGCACTATTAATTTTTGTCTTTTGGAATAGTTCGAATGCAATGTGTGTTAAAAAAAGGCAATGTGAGCTTGGTTTTATTTTGGGTAAGAGCTTTTGCTATTGGGGGAGGCTAAAGAAAAAACATCCAGTAAAAGAATTAGGATTCATCAGTTTTAGTGAGTGACATGTATCTTAATAACCCTTTGCTCTAATTGGCATTTTAATTAAAGATGACATTTTAATTGGTTATTTTACCAATTTAGCTTGGTTATTAGCATCAGGTACTCCTTTCATTACAGGTAATTTATCTATGCCATCTCAATACACATACTAGATATTTTAAAATAGTATTTTGCTGTTCTGACAAAACTGAAATCCTTTTGTCTTGGCCTCCAGTGCACTTCCTAGTGCTTGTGCTAGAGTCTGCAGTGTTTGCCATTGAAAAAAGTGGACTTAGTGTATCATAAATAGTGCAGATGAATAAGAAGAATATCTCAATAACAAATAATTATAAATTAATTATCATTGCTAGTACATTAAGTCTATTAAATGCGAAACAGCTGCGCAATATTACTTATAACCTACTTGCCTGGTGTTGTCTATCTATGCATTCTTCAATCACTTGAAACACAGTCTCATGATTTTTTCCTTCACTGTTCTTATATCATCCTGGTTTTGTGTATGATCTTAATTTCATATTTTGAATTTTACTTGAAGGAAAATAGAAAATATACTCTTAAATCTAAGATAGTAATAAGATATCCTTCTAGAAAGTAGGAGAGTGCAAAATATTCATAGGGAACAAAAAACACCCATAAGTACTGCACAGAAACTTCAAAACCTCCCCAAATAACAAAATAAAGCAAGGATGGGGCAAAGCTATGTGCTTAATAGGGTTTAATAATATTGAGATTTTCATTTCTGTTTGAAAAAAGATCCTTGGGTTGATTAGTAAAGCTAGAAGCTTCAAAGAAGCCCACAGGAGCTCAGCTGGGGCCTTGAATAGGCTTTGAAAATCTGAGCTTAAGAAAATTTACCCTCAGCAGCTTTAGGTTCTCCATTATTTTGCTTTTTAAGTAGCTGTCATGTTGTTGTCATCACATTGTGGCACAGAGGATAGAAGTGTGGATGAAACGATTGTCTATTCTTTAAATATGCCTTTTGAGAGCTAATTAATATTAAGCACTTGAAAATTGTCTGGCAAAGGGCACACTATAAATGGAATACAGAGAAAAAGTTTTGTATCATGAAACAGCAAACTATTTTTAAATACTTCTGCAAGAGAACTAAGGGCTCCTCTGAGGTGCCAGATTGACAACACTGCCTGATCCTGTACCCACAGAACATATGCACTGTGGGCAGCAGTATAGGAAGTTATCCCGCCTGTGCTTCTGCCCTGTCCTAGATGACCTGCCTCCAGCTTGCCTCCTGGCTCTGCTGAAACTGACATTTAATACCTGCTTTTGTGATCATAGCTTTTTTTTTTTTTTACTATGGGTGATTGCCTGCTGCGAACGGCATGGAACTATCTCCATTTCCTTTTTTTCATTCTGTGCTAATGAAGGATATGGTGTTAAATGGTTTATCTAGCATGACAACAATTTTTATATAAAGGAAAGAGAGCTCACAAAACAAGGTGATGAAATGTGAATCTTATGGTCATTGTCATTAATTCTTTCACCATTTCATGTGGAGATAGAAAATTGTGTTCTTGTAAGTGTGAATGGCTGCTAAGATGCTTCTTAGCCTGATTATAGGAACTGGACCAGAAAGTGGTTTGCTTATAAAATATCAGCATTATTTTGATTAGGTTTTATTTTTGAAAATATTATGGAGAGAAATGTCACTATGAGTACTTGACGAAAACAATTTCAGGTCATAAATTATAATATAGGTCTGCATTTTGACTGTGTTATGCTACTAACATCCATTGTAAAGTGCACAGATAAGCTATCTTTGTTACTAGTCCAATTTTTGTGAGGCTTTCATGAAAATAGGCTATGTTTACTTGTTTCAACTCATTTTAAGGGGTAAGAACAAAAAAGGGGTAAGGGAGGGGAAGCATGGTACTGTTGCTTTGCTCTTACGAATTAGTAGCATGTTCAAGGTGAAAAAGTATGTTCATGATACAGAGACCTAACAAGTTTAACCAGATTTTAAAAATCGCTTTACACATTACTTTTTTTTTTTAATATTTTTGAATAACGTTGTTTTTATGGCTCATCAGAAGAGAGCCTGATATTGCTCTCAGTGATGTTTTCTTCATATATTATTTGAGATATATTTAAAGCAGAATGGGATTGTTCCAGGTGAAGGTATTGATGTTTAGTGTGGGTGTCCAGCACTGCAATGGAGTGCTAATAAACCTTGCTGATCTTGGAGCAATAAGTTCCTCTAGACTGTAAATACTAAACTACAATTTGAACTTACTGCGGAGTTATGCATAGAAATATCCAGCTGAGAGAGTTAGGGATGGCTTTTTTTTGTTAATATTTGTTTGCAGGATAGTTGAGTATATGTTTTATTGCTTGCAAATCTTTCTTACCCATCCCTATCTCAAACTCTTATGGAGCACACAGCTTTTTGCTTCCTTCAGTTACATTGAATGACCAGCTCATGAATTTTCACAATGATTCTTGTGTGAAAGACTGTGTTCTGTTTCCTATTATCTAGGAATGTTGTGTGCGTAAATGCTTAGTTGCTGAGTTAGACTGATTTTCTTTCTGCTGTTGTTTTGGAGAAAGCTTATTCAAATACTTCTGTGACCCCAAATGTTTTGCAGCTTTCCCTTTTATCTCTGTACTCAAGGGTTCAATATTAGAGGTCCACTTTCTATCAGAGGACGCCTGTGCAAAATAGTCTTGCAGCCAATCAATACAGCTCCTAATCTGGCAGGATAATGCTGTGTGTTCCCTTCCACTCCAGCGGACTGCCTTTACTGCCTGTGCAACTCCCTACTGCCTGCCAAGACCAGACTTGGCTTGTTGATGCAGTGGTATGGGGAATTAGGCAGTGGGCTGCCAGACCAGTAAAGGCAAACAGGCTCAAATTAAACAGAGATGTTCTTGATTTGTGGTGCTGAGAAATATCGAAAGGTCTCTTTGTCTGAATTGCAGTATCTGAGCTATCTTGATAGGCTGCATGGTAAGACTTGTCTCTACTGACAGCAGGCATCTAACATGCTGAGGGTTTAATGCTCTCAGGCAGATGCTTTCCTCCTTGTATCGGTTTCTGGTAAGGATAAGCTGTCATCACTCGATGTGTGTGGAGAACAGAGGTCTCCTGAGATAAGGCTGTTCATTATGCTTCCTGAAGAACCATTAAATTTCTATCACGGCAATGTGATCCACTCCTTGGGTAAAGACATTGTTCTCTGAGCCTTTTCTTCTGTCCTAGCCTCTACTCGTATGATGCTATTTTTTTTTTTAAATCTACAAACAGCAAGAATGTAGAAATATGTAAGTAGTAATAATTCAGTGTTTTCATGCAGAATCTCACAGTGGCATGATGAAAAATCATGTATTCTTACTGCATCACCTAGTATGTGGAAGCCTTTGTAAAATGAGATATCATTCAAATTACATTGCTTTGTATAAATTTGTGGGATTTGGGAAGCAGTGCTCTATTTTTAAAAACAAATCAATACTGTACCAGTAATTCAATGGGGTTGTTAGTATTATCCAGTAATAACAGTAATAATCTTCATTTTAGTTGAGGCTGTTTAGGCTGCTTCATTTAAATTACTAAAAGAAGAAGTTGATTTAGTTATGGGAAAGTAATTGAGGTACAATATAAACATGGAAATTTTGTATCTGAGATCTGTTTGCATGCTATTTAATAGTAGTCATTGAATTTGTGGGTAGATTTACATTGAGTGTGTAAAAAAAAAAGCGTGGAGTATTTTTCTGCATAAAAATAATATTATGTGTATATTGGCTGCATTTTTAGATTGAGTAATTTGTTCAGGATTACCATTTTACTCTGAAATGTTATTGGCTGGCAAAAATTAATGGGACACAGATATCTTTTTAGGGTGAAACCTTTTAATATTTGTACACAATTATATAATGCAATTAATTACAGAAAGTTCTTCAGGTAGATATTATTTTTGTGATAGAATATATAATATATTTTACAAAACTGTTTCAGTCCTCTTTTTGCCAGTCTGAGTATCTGGTGAACAAAATATTTAAATTTGAGTTTTTAATTTCAGAAACCAGATTTTCTTAAAATGCATACTCAGCCCAGCTGCTAAATCTCTCTTTCAGAGCTTGTTCCATACCTGATTTCTGATTATGTAAGGCTAATGGTAAACTTGGATTATTATGCAGATGAGAGGCAGATATTATCCAGCTAAACACTGTTCACAGTCCATGTGTGTTTGATCACATGAAGCAATTGTGCTTATTTTGTCAATGTAGGTGATCTCTGACCTTTGCATTTCTTTATCTTGAATGATACATATTCTTTGTGTTGATTACCAATAGTGCCTGGGACACTGACAATATTTAGATGTAAATACAGCAGTGCAAGCAGTGCACATTTGTGGTCTAATTCAGCAGTGTGTTTGTGACATGAATCACATTTTAATAATTGGGAGGGCAAATTACAAGACAGCTGTCTCAACAGAGAAAATAAGAATTGTTTGCATTGATAATTAGCATTTCTTTTTTCTTTAATTATTGCACATTTCAAGTAGAGTTAATTTTTTGGCACTTTTTGAAGGGCTGGAACATGTGTTTGTTTTAAAAGAGGAATAGACCCTTTGGTAGCTCACCTCAGCTGAGTTGTAGATCAGTGTTATCATCACTTTTAATTATCAAACTGTTCATATCTCAACATAAAAGTTTTACTTTGATTTTCCACCCCATTCCATCAGGGTGGGGGGAGGGAGAAAAGAGAGGTTGAGCAAACAGCTGTATCATGCTTAATTTTCAACTGGCCTTAAAAACACAACATAGGTCCTGTAGTTAACTTGGATGAAGGTGGATTAACAACAAGCACAAATTCATTGTTACAGTTTAGCTTTCAGGATCTGAGGAAAGTTTGCAGTACTATATGACATTAAAAATTGCTTAGATATGAGAAAAAAAATCAAAAGTGCTACAGACAATGTAATTCATGCAGTAAATAGATATTAGAAACGGTATTGTAAAACATGTAGCAAACTGAGCCTTGGAATTAAATTTCTTTAATCTCACTGTGTGACAAAGAATCACAGAACCTCTAAATATAAACACAGGATATGGGTGAGGAGGGAACATGTAGCTAGGTCAGGAATCCATGTTACTCAGATCTAAGGAGTGGTATTTACACAGGTAGAAGTCATAAGATTGTCCCAGTTATTGTTATTTTTTCAGGGCAAGTAACTTGTATGATGCGATAAGGAGATCGTCAGTGTTATATTACAGAAATAGGCCACGCTACGTCTACTAAGAAAAGACTGTGTCAAAAAAATGTTATGCATATTAAGAGGCAAAAAACTCTGAAAGCAGTTTCAAAGGTTTAAAAGAAAACAGTGAAAGGCCTACTTTTTGCTTTGACGAGTGTCCTACGTTTGGCCAGGACAGAGTTAATTTTTTGCAGTAGTTGAGGACGTGTGACTGGGAGGTTTTTCTATATCATCTCACAGTCATTACCTGGGGTTGGGAGAAGGGACTCTCTCTTGCTTCTGAGCAGAACAGTCCCTTCCAGTGGGAGAAAATGTGGTGGGGAAGAGCTGATTGGTATTCGATTATTGTCACAGGCTTTCTTTGTAAATCCTTTCTTTGTCTTATACCTTTTTCTGTTAATATTGTTGCTGTTACTGTTCATTTTCTTATCTCATTGCTCTTTCTAGTAAATAGTTCTTATCTCAGCCCATGATCTATGCCTTTTGTGCTCCCAATTGCAGAGGGAGAGAGAAGCAAGTGCGGAGTGGTTTGCGCAGGACTAAATTGGAGAACATAATTCCTAAACCACCACAACAAAGTTTCTTATTGACTTGAGTAGCTACATTTTAACATAAACAAATGAAAATCAGGACAGAGTTTGAAGTACTTGAGCTGTATTTGTGCCTTTTGTACTTAAAAGGAATCAGATAAATTTTTGTGAGACTATTGAAAAACTATCTGCCAAGTCAATATTGAACTTCTAAGAAAGAAAAGGTATAGCTCTCAGTGAAACAACAGTAGGCTACTTTTTGTGAAAGGAGCAGATTCATTTCCCCTAGAGTAGCTCAGTTATTGTGGCAGCCAACATTTTCACCTGTTGCAAACCAGAAAAGATAGTTGTTCCTGCACATCCACTTTGAATGAAGAGATGGCTGATAGATTACTTGTATGGGATTATTCCAGTAGGACTTGATGTGTTGGTGTGTTTAGACTGTTGGTTTTTTGGGTTTTTTTTTTAAAATGGCTTCCTAACATTTGTTTGAATGTATGAGCTTCACATATGCTGTCCCATAAGATGTGTGGTTTGAAGGAAAAGGTTCCTCTCACCTAATTTCATACATACAGCAAAAGTCTGTGCATTCCAAAGCCACTTAGGTCATGATTGATCTCTAGGTCATGATTCATTTCAGCTAGTTTAAATGAGAATTCCATTCTAAAAATGCCTATTTATTTTCTCAAACTACAGAGACCACCGAGCCATGATTTTAGACTTATGCAACTGTGTTTGTTCAGATGAATCCCACCCAAGATTGTCTCACAGACACTGGGTAATTTGGTGTACCTAGTGATACAAATCTCTTTACAAGTGGAGTGTGACCATGTTCTTTGACTACCTTACTGTCTTGAGACATAATTTAGGCATTCACAAGTGGACATGTGCTCTAGGTAGACACAAAGGGCTATACTTCCTATAACAATTATTTCCTACATGTTAACTCAAACTCTTTTTAGTTCTACATTTTCAGTAAAGCTTAGATCTGTCTAGATACTCCTGTATTTCCAGTCGATGTTATTGTTAGTTAAAGCTCTTTTAATGTAACCTGTGAATGGACTTCCATCTTTGAGATTCTTGGGAACAATTGATATAGTGCTTTGACATCTTGAAATGCAGTTGTCTACGTAGTACTCTCAAGGTCTATTCGAGTTTCACTTGACTGAGACCTAAGATAAGTCAAAAATCAAAGTTTGCTCAGATACTCTTATTAATAAAAGAAGATTTCTAATGTGCTCAAAGTTGTGAGGTTAAAATAACTATGCAAAAATACTGTATTTTGTGAGTGAGCAATTATCTGTGTTGGTAAATATTGATACAAATTGCTTGAAGAATGTAAAATTCAACTTAAAATTTAAGTCAGTATACCTATCCTTTGAGAAACTTAGAGGATTCATCTCTATTGGGCTGTTTAATATTCTCCTACGGGAAGCACTGTGAGCTGTGTCACTTGGGAATTTAGAGCAATACCAGAATAAAGCATTAGAAAACACAATGTAGTAATGTATTCTGCACTGGCAGGCCAGGAAGCAGTTTACCCAGAAGGCCCTTCACAGCCCAAATTTAAACTAGTTTGTGATGTAGTGATTGTGAGAACAAACAAACTTCTACCATCAAAAGCCAACTTTTTAGTTCATGGTTAAGACAGCACCACTTAGTGATGCTTTTTGTCTTCAAATATTTGAAATATTTTTTGTCACTTGATTCTTTCTGTAAAAAAGTATTTAACATCCTTTTGCATCCCCTTTTCCCTCCTCTCTTTACCTCCTTCCCCCAACCCCAATCAGTGGTCTCAGTTAGTTATCTCTCTGCTCTGTAGTCTCTAGGAGCTCTTGTTTCAGCCACATATTTGTTTGAATAAATTGATTTAATTGCAAGAGACTGGTCTGGACATGGATTGAATACTGAGGTAACAGAGCACTCTTTGCAATGTTTGATCAGCACCTATGTGTAATTTCTTGTGATGAGCTGGGGGTTCACTTGGAAAAGCTGCCACTAAACAAATACTGAAAGAATTAATTGGCAACTTTTGAAGCACCTGTGAAATTGTGAGCATAGGTAGGAATTTTTGCTTTATCACTTGTAACAGGCATTGAGTTAAATATGTTCTGAAAATGCAGCTGGATCTTTTACCCAATTGAGTTATTTAGGAAGTTCTTGATAGATCAAGAGAGGCTGTGTAATTTAATCATATCCTTAAGTTTTAAAGACTTAAATTTGTCAAAGTGGGGAGTTCTTATTTACAGTAAAGTAGGGGAGGTGGATTTAACAGTTTCATGAAAGAGCAACTGGGGAGCTCTCAGTATGTTGTTTTTGTGTTTGAATATATACATTGCTCAAAATAGCAACATATGTGAAACTCTATGTGCTCCTGTTTGTCATATTCACAGCCTATGAACCGAAAACACCTCCCCTTGGGCTGCATTCCATTCATGGATGGTAGCAAAGTTTTAACGTACATGGGGTATTGCAAAATACCAGATATATTATTCTCCGTAGAGCTACCATATATTTACATATTTCCCAAAACCCAGGGCCATTTTCTTCCTGAAAATTTTGTAAAGTGCACCAAAAAAAGTGTTCAGTAATTTTTCTGGGATTTCTGATGTCTTGGCAATCTGGTTAGAGCAATAGCTGTAAATGATTAAAACTCCCAGAAGATCAGCCACTGCTCAGACATGGGTCAGCTGCATCTTTTTTCAGCATGCCAATCAAAACTTAAAAGCAAGAGAAATGAAGGTTTAATAGCTCCCTAGGAAACAAAATTTCAAAGGTATATGAGCTCTGTGCTGGTTTTGATTAGCCTTTCTCTTTCTCAGGAGCCTCATAAACAGTTTTCTTGCATAAAGAGATTGCTTCAGTTAATGGGTCAGAGCAATTTAAGATCCATATAGGTGTACTTGCGTTGTTTGATTGAACTTTATTTTCTTGCTTACTCTTTCCGTTGTATACCGAGAATATGAGAATATGCTTTCTATATTCCCCTTCATTTCCACCTCACTGTTGTCTTTCTTTCTCATATCCCATCCATGTTTTTGGTAGGTTTTGGAGAATATTGGCCTATCTTCTCTTTTAAGGTAGCTCTTTTGTTATACATGCAGAGTTATAAAAAATAATACAAATATTGCAAAGTATTTAGCATGTACATAAATAAAGAATATTCATTCTTCCTATTGTTTCCCAAACATTAGAAATGTAAAAGCTACACCATACTGTTTTCATGTATTTCAGTAGTACAGAGAAACATTCAAAATAAGTTTGGATAGAAATAGAGAAATATTCCACTGAAACTAGAGGTGGAATTGATATAACTATTCAGGTGGAATTTGTCCTTTGCGACATGTCTGCAGAAGTTCTGTAAGGCACAGTGAAATGTCGATATTTTATGAATCTCTTAAGAGATTGCATATGTAACAGGACACTACTGCGTAAGATAACCAAATATCATTTAGGTCTGATGCTCATTTATGTATCTTGGCACAGAGTACTGTGCATGCAACAAAACTGTCATCCCTCACAACAAATCTTTAGGAGACATCATAGTGAAAGGCTAGACTGGATTTTTTCTTAAAAATATACTTTGTGTTCCCTTTCTTACATTTCTTTATCTCTGATACTCAGTGGCAAAAGAATTGGATGATGGAATTGAGAAGGCATTCCTGTCTGGTACTGGTTCCAAGCCTGAAATAAAATTGTCATGTAATAGCAGCTCTAAATTCTGTATAGAGCATTCAGCCTGTTTGATGGAGGTTGCTGTATAAGATAAAAAGGATTTGAGGAAACCAAAAAGATATGAGTTGCTGTACCATTTATAACAATGGTTTCTGAGAATAGAACAGTCTCATATATATATGTGTGTATGTGTGTACATATATATACACATATAATTTTTAAATTTGTTTTTCCTAATTCTTTATGTACACCAGTGTTAATTTGTGCATTGTCTGATGATTTAGAGGCAATTGGCATCCTGCTTTGCAGAAAAGCATTGCAAGGATGTAAATATTAGATTGCCCTTTTTTCTTTAATCCATGCAGATCTGAAAATAAATGTTTTAATATACATTGACTAGAGCCAGAAACAATGCAAACAATTGTAATTCTGTCCTCACTGATAACGTGGTGGTTCCACATAGTATTCTGTACTGAAGAGGAGTTTTGCCGTATGAAGAAACACAGAGGATAGGGTGACACCACTTACAGAAATAATACAAAATGTTTCAGCCACATGTGCACTTAATAAAGGAAATGTCATCTCTAGATTTGTCCTTATGGGGTCACTTTTTATCTCAGTAAACACTATTGCATTGATTAGAAAGAGTTGTAAACATTGCAGCTTTTTGTATTGCTATGAATCAGGCATGTGTTTGGAGCAGAATTAATTTTGTATCAGAACAAATAATTCTGTAAGCAAGCCTCAGTGCTTAGAGATATTTTTTGGCTCACCAGCTGCCTTCCCAGACTGCTTTTATCTGGTGCAGACAAGCCTTTCTATGGCACTTCTATCCTACGTGTTTGCAGAGAACAGATATTGGCTTCTTATTCTGGATGCTGGCTAAAAGCAGTGTTCTCTGGCATTGCTCTCAAATCCTCCAAGAGTCAACATCATCTTTTTTTGATAACTCTTTGTGTGCCTGATCATAATGTTTGAAGTTAGACCCATGCAGAGATCTTTAATGCTTTCTCCCTGTGGGAAAACACTACAAAGAAAGATAAGAAGCTTTCATGATTAGAGGTTTTTTTTAAGGCCATTGTGAAACTATTGCTATGGGCAAATTATTAGAGCCATACTGGGGTGCCACATCACCTAGAAGTTTCATAGGAGCATATCAAGTATGGAAGTTATATCACTGGTATCCCTGATCTGCTTATCTTCAATGTGAAGTTGAGTAACTTTGCAGAATGTTAGTGGTGAGCCTTATTTATATTGTCTGCACTATCATCCTCAAGGACAGTGGGGCAGAGCATGCCTTGCACAAGATGTGCCCCACTGCCAATCTCAAGGAAGTCATGGTGTCTTGATGCTCTCCCACCATTTCTGTTAGCCATGCTGCCATCCCTGGGAACACTGATGGGCAAGAACAAAGGCTGGTTTTTACCTGGAATTCGCTTTAGCTGTACACTGAGATTTACAGATGGCACTTGCTTTTGGTCCTGGCATAGACACTATCGTGTTTGAAAAAGGTAAGCGAGCACTGTGTCCAATTACTCCTCTCTCCCAGCCCTCAAATTCTATATCTATTTTAACTGCACATAAACTAGAAGCTCCATTAGTAATGAAAATTTCTGTTGTGTCCTTCTAAAATTTGCATGGCATCTTCTATCAGCATACGCAGAAAATATTTTGTCTATCTAGATTTCCAGAAATTCTTTAATAAAAACATCACTCTTTTAAGCATAAAAATCTATCAGTGCAGCTGATAATATCCAAGATGCAATTCAGTAGACTTAGCCTGTACACAAACAAGAAAATGTAAAAAGCACAAATTACAGTCACAGTTTTATACCTGGACCTATTTCAAAATTGCTTTATTCATATGGCAAAAGTTGGGAATGTCCATATGGGCACAATAGGATTTTGGAAAAGAAAGTAATCTGTTGGGTCTCTAATGTAGCCCTCGTCCCCACCCCTGCCAATGATAACCACCACAGAGCAGTGTTTTGGTGTGCAGCCTCACAGGTAGGCATCAGAATGCACCTTATGTGGTCATGGAGTTTTAATACATCTGGAGGCCAATGACAATGGGAAGAAACCTAGGAAAAAACTCATTATCTCTATTTTTCCTATGGCTGTACAGTAACTTCTTCTCTGTAGATTTTGTAGAACCATTAAAATTGACTACAACAGTGGTGGCTTACAAGTCACCCTCCCCGAACCTTCTCCTCAGCCAGATTGATTTGCAACATCCAGACTCTGCAAAGATATTTGTGTTAACTTCCACCAAGTATTTAATGAATGTGCCGCTTACAGGAGAATAATATTATTACTACTACTATTAGTGCTGCGTTGGAAGAGGCCTGCAGAGAGCTTGAAGATTCTGGTTGCTTTCTGAAAATCCTGTCAGTGTAAACTTTTCAAGAACTATCTGTGTTGATAATAAGGGCAGTATAAAAAGGATAATTCTGGTTAATTTTCAGAATATATTCTGGGGTTGTTTTCCAATAATCTATCAGTAACCTGTAGCTCACAGTGAAATAAAAGCTATTTCAGACACATTTCGCCTGACTTAAGTCTACTTGAATTTAGGTACTTAAACCAGAAGCTTCTTCACCCTGAATGCTTTCCACAGTTTCTCTGGAGGAGGAAGGCACTAACCACCCCCACCATCACAAATATTTCCACATGGTATTTTCCTCATTGTGTTGCTTAGCAAGAAAGTCTAAGGATGTTCCTGGCTTGGATAGCTTGCTCCACTTTCCTACTTTCCTTAGGCCTGCTTTTGCAGTGTTAGGTGCATGTGGAAGACTATTTTATTGTAAGTATCTGTAAATTATTATTGAATTACTTTTTTTGTGTCTGTTAAGAGAATAAAATTGTAGAAAAGCTCTAACTCACCTTGACTTTTATATTTGTAGGTGAACTAGTTAAAGTCTGTTATTTAGTGTATGATCATCACACTAAATGTGTGCTAAGACTCTGGACATTTTATTCTGTGACTGCATGTATGTTAAATATCATGTAAAATAGTGAATAATAAATTTGGTTCCACTGTAAAAAAAAAAAGAAAAATTGCCAGCCAAGAGCATTTAATTACAGCTGTTTATATTGAAAAGGCTGAAGACCATGGAACAATGTGCTGAATGGAACAAGCAAGAATTGCCACCCTGTGCTTTGCATGTTAAAAGTAATGAGGGCAGTCCAAACAAAATTATTTGCATTCTGTCCAACTTTGGCTTGAAAACACCATACAGTTCCACAGAATAGCTTAATTGCCTAGCATAGCATAATTGCCAGGCATGGGAAGTAATGTAATTCACATGTCTGACCATTAAATGAACCAGAGAAACTGCTGGGTTTTAACAGCTTGGTTTTGACTTATCTTGGCGTTATAATTGTTATAAGCATAAATCCAGATGTTGATATCTGCAGTGGTATCTCATGTTTCATCTTCCTATATCCTGGCATTACGGTTTTATGCATTCTCTGGATCTGTGAAACTGTCAAATGGGGGAAATCACACGTTGGGGTGGGAACAGGCTGCACCTGAGAGTGATATCTGGCTCTGTCCTCCTGTGCTTCAAATTCTGTGAAAACAGGGTGAGAAAAGTGATGTGTGCTTGGGAATGTTATAGCATGCTATTGAATCTGATCTGTTTCTTAATCAAAAAAAATCCTAAATTTATGGAAGAATTTAACAGCATAGTTTTAATGACTACTTCCTATTTTATGGCAGTTAACACCTTAGTCTTGTTTTTTACTTCACTGAGTTTTCCAGGATGCTCTAATAATGAATAGGAAAATACTCTCTAAGCTTTTGAGTTTACATTGCTGAGGGTATTTGTAATGCATTTCTTGTCTGCAGAAGGAGGTGATTCTCAAAAGTTAGAATAGCAAGCAAAATTCATTATATGCTTAGGTAAGATGTACCAGGCTAAAGTTGTGTTTGGGTAACAAACTGTCTGGGTGTGTGTTCTTTCATATAGTAGCTTAGTGTAGAATTGTTTATATTCCTGAGATTTCCCAAGGCAAATGCATCTTCTGTTTGTTTCTTGTTGTTTTTGGAAAGGACTTGTCCTTATTGCTTGATTAGTCCTTTATTGCTTTCATGTTCAATTGTATGTGCAGATAAAAATGGATAAGAGTAGATGCCTCACATTGTAGTGTTGAGAATAACTACAATTTTATTTCGTGTTGTAATATTCTTTAGTCTGGGGACAAAATTGTATCTTGCAGGGTACTGTGCTATCAGTGCTTCTTTGTATTAACGTTGATCTCTTGATTTTGTCTCATTGTTGAGTTTATCTCATCATTGTGTCTTTCTCCTATTTGTAACTGGATCACAATAAGAAAGCTTAGTGGTGGGACTAGGTATTTTAAGGAGTATTTTTTGGGTCCATTTTTAATTTAGTGTTTTCAGTATTTTAGCCAAATAGTCTTTGCTTTTCTCTTTCCTATTACTTTTCCTTTACTTTGGTAGCTGGTGTTCACTAGCTGTTCTCAGTGAATACTCTGTGTGCCCACAGGGATGTAGAGGGGAATGAATGGGATCATATATATCACTCACTTAACAAAAACAAACAAACAAAATCCAACAGAAGCAAACCAAACCAAAAAAACAAACCAAAAACAAACCAAACAAAAAAAAAGCATCCCGAAACAAAACCAAGGACAAAACCACCAAGACAAAAACCACACAAAATACGCACACACACCTAATGAAGACAGATAATCAGTTGCAAAGAGTGACAGAAAATTGCAAATCAATCTTGATGATATTTTTTTTAATCTCAACAGGTCCACAGTCAGGATGTAACCTCCTGTAAAATGGAAACCTGTGAAGAAAGATACAGATAGCAGTTGGAGTTAAAAGTGGTAGATGAATATTTCTCCTCTTAAGCATCAGCTTTTGAAAACGCTATGGTGATTTGGAAAGTCTCAAGAGTGAACTGCAAAGTTTTCCTCAGCTCAATCGATGCATTTCTTATCATTTCTCCAAGTCATTGATGTTTGGAGATGGTGTGTGATGGAAAAACCCACCATGTTTCTGTGTTTGTAGCCCCTGTTTTTTTGGATTAGTTTGCTGCATTGCTGAACCGATTTCATTTTGAAAGGCAAGGAGTGAATGTGATGGATTTATCTTCAGAGATGAACAAACATGGAAGGAATCCAGTAAGTCATAAACTAGAAGATCAAAAGAAGGTAAGATTATTTTTAATTATACTTAATTATATTTGAATGACTTGCAAACTCTTTGATGATTTTCAGGAAACTGGAGATGACTGTGCTTTTGTGGATAAAATAACCTGCTGTGCTCACACAATATTGCAGCACAGAAAACTCCCTGAATTTGTCTAGCAAACTGTCTGTCAAACTTGTACTTGCTGACCCATTGCTCTGAAGCAAAAATCTGACATCAGCTTGAGACAGAGTGAGATCTTTGTTTTTCACTCTGGATGTGTGGATAGACCCTCTCATTCTGTCCTATGTGTAGTTCTGGATAATGTATTGTTCAATTTCTATCCTTCAGTATCTAAGGCAGTTTAAGCATGTAAATTCACACTTCCACAGTATGGGAAGTTCTTTCAGAAATCCCACTTCTGCAACAGACTATCCTAAAAATTCTCACCTTCCAAGTTCATGTCCTTTACTTATTCATACTATGGTCTAGAAATATGTCTAATGTTTATTTCATAAACCTCAGTTTGATGCCTGAAGTTTTTTGGGGGATAGTAGAAGAACTCATACTTTATTGGTCTTTTGGTATTACATTAATAGATTTTTCCTGAAAAAAGATTTTGTTTGCTTAGTTTTGTGGGTTTTCTTAATCGCTAGTTTATGAAAAGTTCAAACCTCTCTAGTTTTCTTTTTGCCTGTGTTCTAAGGTAAGGGCTGCACTGATTGGCAACCAGCAGAGAGAATATATTCTAATGTAGCACTGGGGGCTGTGCTGTGGTGTGCTTCATACAATGCCATAAAGTGAGATTTACTGGCCTCTTTGAGTTATTGCATGGGTTCAGTGGGACTGCCCAAATAATATATTGAAGTGCAGGTTATGTGCTTCATTATTACATAGACTTATAATAAATGCTTCTGGCTTGGGTCTTTTTTTTTTTATTATTTTTTGGTATGAATGTTTCTGTCTAATGTTTTAAATAATTTTGATCTTATTTGGGAAAAAGTAGACATTGGTGTAGTTTATGGACAACATAAATGAAGCAATTTTAAGTCCTATTAAACCAAATACTTGGTTTTAGTGTCTCTGAGATTTGTATGTGTTAATCCAAGTCATTTCAGTCATAGCCAAAAAACCTCTAAAATGCAGACAATTTGAGGAAATATTCTATGATAACACACATGATGAAATTATTGCAGAAAACATATTCAGCCTTTGAGCATTTTTTGTGTAATGGATAAGAGAGAGAGGTATATGATAAAAGACAATTAGTTTACAGCATGGGACTTTCTCCAATTCATAATTCTTACCCTCCTGTGGCACAAAAAAAACCAAAAATTGAAAAATGTTAACATTAATTTCTCCATCTGGTGAACTGTTCTCTGAACCATTATCATGCGACCTAGAACCACGTATAATTGAGTCCCCTTTTTCTCCAACTCCCCTCTTATTTCAAAAGAATTTTTTTCCCTTCATGTCTAATACCTGCAGATTCATTCCTAGAGACTAACTCTTCAGATTGCTTAGGAGGAGAAGGTTTGTTTCAAAGAGGATCTGTTGTACCCCAAGGTCAAATCTTTTCTTTGAGCCAGTCTGTAGATATTTTATCCATCTGTAGAACTATGCAATGACCACCAAAGGCTCTGCAGCTGCTAACAGACTCTGCTTTTGTGCTGTGGTTGATGCTGAAGAAGTAAATGTGATGATAATAAACAGATTCATTTCATTCAGGGCTTTTTACTAGTAATTGAATATCATTGATGTTTTACTATCATTGTAGAAGGCTAATATTTTTCTAAAAGGACTTAAAATGTGGTAGTGAAACATAAGAATTTGTAGTAATTTGGTTATCTCTTTTTGCTGTATTGTCTCTAAGGCAAATTTTTAAATAAACAGACCACTTGAGGAAATATGGTCTGACTTACTGGCTGACATGAGTGCCTTAGTTGCACACTACCTGGATCGGACTAGGCAAGAGTCAAGTTGAACTTCTTTGATACAGTTTTTTTATTTATTGAAAGGACATAAGGTATTCTGGAAAGATGCAACTCCTGTATTGCTGCAGAATGTATTGTTACTGTTTTCTGCATGAGCAATTTGGGAAACAAGTCAAATTGAGAGAAAAGCTCCATATAAGACTTCTCCACTAGATTTAAAAATGCATACTGGGCTTTGGGATGTGACTTTTCTAATAATTTCATAGCTATGCTATATACATAATAGCATAGGGTTATTTTTCTGTGGTCTGGATTTGGACCTGAACAACTATATTTAAATAACTTTCGTATTGCTATTATGTATGACACTCAAATATACTCCTTATATCAAAATCCAACAAATGATATCAGTTGCAGTTTAAATAGATGCATACTTCTCTTGTGGCTGCAGGACTGTCATGTTCCTTATCCTTCCTGTAGCTGCAAAATGCAATGACGTTTTTGTTGATTTCTGGCAATAGCCTGCTTATGTTTGTGGGTCTGGCAGGTGCTACTGGGCTGATGCTCACTGTAAAAGATGAAGCTAGTCATGAAGTTAGAACTTTTGGCATCCATGTGGAAGCAGTAGTCCGATTTTTGTGGGTGAAGTGCTGGGGGAAGGAGGGAGGCAGGCTAATAGAAAACAGTGCAGAGAGGAAAAAGTTTTAGAAAGATCATTGTAATTAATTAATTTGACTTCTTACAGAAAACAGGTATAGAACTTCCCTGTACAAATTTTTCTATCTGTATGTAAAGCCTCAGGAGAGTGGGAATGAGCCGGAACAGGTAGTTCTGGGATGTCCATCATTTCTATCTGCCCAAGGACCATGTGTCCATGGTAACTCTGTCCAAAAGATGTCTTTTCTTTCTCCAAGCCTGATGTGCCAGCCCTACAGCTTCATCCACATAGAGATTTCAGGTTAAATGTTGTGCTTCTGCATCTGTTTGCCCTTTCCATAGTGTACTGCAATTTCTTATTAAATAAGTATGATAAAAGTCAAGGCTTTAGGACAGAAATGTCAATAAGTAGCAGATCCATATATTGCTGTTTACAGTGTGGTGTGCAAGTTCATGAATTTAGCACATGGCAGAGAGAGCCACGAACTAGCCTTTTGAATAACAGATTTCTCTAGGCAACTAGTTGCAAATACCCATTTTAAAACCTGAAAGAGGCTGTCTTATCTGTCTGTATTTCATCATTCAGAAAGGTTTTTCTGTTTTCAAAATCAACATTGCAATTTGTAATCTGCTGCCGCATACATGGTTTATGCTAGCCAATCTGCAAAATGCATATTCAAAATTTCCCAACTACTCCAGTCATTTAATTGTAATGTTTTCCCTACAAGAAAGTCCCATTGTGGCCATTTCTTTGACAGACTATCCAGGTTACATTGTATCTTCAGAAAACACCTGCTTGCTGCAGGCAGGCAAAGCCAAGCCTTAGAAAGATGTTGCAGCTGTGGCCCCGTTGAAGTCTGGAGAGCGGGGGTGGGAGCCTGACTGTGGTTCTCTGTCGTGCGGATGTCTGTGAGGCAGCACACAAGTAAACAACATGGGTTGCTGTACCCTCAAGTATTGTTTATGCACTTGATCATGTGTAAATCTGTAAAACTGTTTCAGAATTATAGGAATGTACAGAATGCTTCCCAGTAACAAGGATATACTGTGCCTTAAAGGTTTGGCATATTTGGCTTGTCTGCCAACCAATTTACTGTTTTCTGTTCCACAATGTTTAGGGTGTTTCAGGCAAGCCCTCTGAGTCCCTACCCTGCCTCACACTAAAAGATGTGTGCCTGGATTTGAAATCCATTATGCAGAATACAGTAGGAGTTATATTCTTGCAGAATTTTTTGTTTCCAAAATAGGAGATTATGCAGTTCTGCTGACACATCTTGTCCATGTCTTGGAATTCTGCACACCCAGAATGTTTGCTATGATCACAGGGATAGTTTTTCATCGTATTTCCTTCAAACTCTCTCGGCAGAAGGCCTTGATCCTTCTATTTGGAGGTGGATCCAAACCAAATGAAAATGGAGGAAAGTTTTTAGCACTGCACCACCTCCTCCCCAAATATATGCTTTGAAGCTAAATGTGAGAAAGTATAAGAATCCCTATTGTTTTCAGAACAAATGACATTGTTTTCTTGTCTTTTAGTAGGCAGATGAGCCAAAGGAGGGATTTTCAAATGGACACCAAGGCTCTATTACTGGGCAATAGTTAAATATAATTAATTAGCAGTAATAGCAAGCAAGCCTTGTCTAGTGTTAGATGTTTTGCTGATCTCCCTGGCAGCAATTTGGAGATTAATTAAAAGTCCAATAATCAGTCAGGTTTTCATTGATAGGGTAAAATAATAGTTTACTGTCAAGAGCATCAGGAATTCTTGATATGCAATCCTTTAAAAAAACAAATCAAGAGAGAATATTTAGAAGGGACAGATATAATAGGAATAAGCAGCATGAACATCATACTGTTCCTCCATCCCCTGTATCCTTTGTCCTAGTCAATATTCAGTCAACAGGACAACATTTGAAGAAAATCAGATGTCGTTCTCATGAGGCAGTTGGGCCAGAAGCATACTTTGTTCTCATGAACACTCATACTACTCTGTCTGTGCTCCCCATTTTCACACCTCAGTTCTCATTTTTATTACTAAATCTGTAGTCATCCAACAACTGTTTTAAAAAATAATGGCATGAAACCTTGGGAGGGCCAGAGTTGTTGCTATTCTTCTTTAATAGTGCATTTTCATTTGGAGACCTAGGATCTGAATGGTATTGCTTACTTTGTGAACAAAAGGGTTGATTTTTCTCATTCTGTTTTTATTTCTCTTTCCGAGGCTGCTTTCTCTCCCTTCTCCTTATGCACTCCAGTCCCTCCTACACATATATATGTATACATATGTATATTCTGTGCAGTTCTTGTCCATCTGCTCATCTGTGTGTGTCAGGAGATACTTTGCAAACAACTGGAGATCTGCAGATCTGCTGAAGAATCAAAGCTTCATTAAGCTCAGTGTTCACTGTTATCTCATATTGCACAACAAATGGCAGGGATTTTGTGGGTTTTTTTTTTTCAGGACATATAAGTGTTTTAACCAAACATAGTGCAGCAAGGGAATGGTGAGGGGTCATCAGGGCTGAAGGAAGATATTTCTTCTTTTTTTGCTTTTTTTCTTTGATATCCTAGAATTAGGCACAGATAAGAAGAGCCAACACAGCTGATAAGAAGAAATGGGCTGCAGGGATAAAACTACAGTTGCTTTTCTATATCAACTTGTTATTACCTCTGTCATTCCTTCCCTTAAGCTTTCTCCCTCCATACTCCATGTGTTTTCTGTTTCAAAAGTTTTGCTAGAAAGACTTGAATTATCTCCCTGTCTATCAAACCTCCCTGGGGCCCCACCACCTGACTCTTCTCACTTTCTGAAAATGTTCTGTGCACACTGCTAAGGAAGTTCAAATTAAAAAACCACACAACCTTTACAGTCTTAATAAATGGAGTTAAATATAATTTTATGAAATATGAATCCCGTATTTAATAAAGTAAACTCATGTCCTCTGCTGCATATTAGCAGGGCTTTTTCTTTGTTTTGGAGAATCATGATGTAAATAAGATAGGATGTATTTCTCTTTCATACTTTTTCTTTTTCATTGCCTTGCCCAAGCCACTATTTGCAAGAAAGACTTGATTACAGAGAAGTATTTTGTCCCAGTGTTCCACCAAAATAGCTAAGAAATTAAATACTGACTAAATTAATTATTTTCTTGAAATGGTACTGGCTGGCTGATTTTTCTACATTTTGTTAGTATGCCTTGGTTTTGTAGATGGTTGCTTTCCTTCCCAATCACTATCACTTTTATCTTATAGTTGTTTCTGTTAATGTATGCCTGATAACTGAAGAAAACTTGGTTTTATTCAGGAATACCAAGTAAAAGTTGTACAGGATGTCATCACTGCCTGGTTGGAAGGAGATCAGCTGCTTTGCAGCTGTTACTGCTGGCAGATTTTTGTGTAATCAGATAGTTGAAATGAATACTATGCTATATGTATGTATACAGCATGGCTGGGGTTGTGCTCTACAGAGTCAAGTGAGAGAAGAAGGCAACTTCTTATTTGGGTTGATTACTTTCCTTCCTCTCCCCTCTAAACAGACAGACTGACTGGCCTTGGTCTCCACTCAGTGATAAAGGCACAGTTTGCAATTTCTGCCAGTTACATTGCAATGGTAGATTTAAGTGTCTTGTCTCAAATGGTCTTTTCTGATGTGGAATAAGATACAATGGCTAAGAAGCAGAAAACAGTGGAATTAATGGAGATAGTATCTCATGATTACACAAGATTCTCTAGGACACCGTGATTACAAACTACCTGTAAGGTTTAAATAAGTGAAGTATAAAAGAAAAGACTAAAGGACTTCCTACTAGAAATCCTGTTTTTTGATTGCTGTTTCTCCTACTTTTTTTAAACAAAGCTCTTATTAGCCTCAGTACAAAGAATATTTTAAGTGATAATAAATAGCTAAGCAAGTAAATGAAGCTTTCTTTTTTTGTTGTTGTTTCTCTACAGTGGCATTGCAAAGCAAGGAAATCACTGTAATTGTTATTTAGTATTTTCCTGCTCTTAGCATTGTTATTTTTCAAAGTGTTCTCAATAATATTTGTTTAGCTGCTTTTTCCTGAAATCATCATCTGGGAAAATCTCGTGAACTGCAAGGATGAAATGCTGAACTAATCTGCAACCTTGTCCTATCTTTTATTTTCTAAGAAGGAGCACAAACTTGAGAAGCAGTAGCATATAATACTGTATAGTGGAGAATCTGAACTTGGCCTTCTAGGTGATCCCTTCTCTTGCACTATGAAATTGTTTTGGGAATTTTGTCACCCAACTTCATTAAGATCATACCCTCAAAAGGTGCTTTGAGGTTTCTGCTGTTTGAAATCTCATCTTTGTGATAGGCTACATAATGAGTACGTTACCAGTCAGCTATCCTGCTGGCTGATTTTGAAAGTATTTTCCTAAGTTTTGTTGATTATCCTGTATCAAACCATACATTTAGAGGAAATGCCTATTTTCTTGTTCCCCTTCTTTTGAACTTGCACTTTCTATGGGATTCTTCACTATGTTGAACAGGCTACATACAATAAAGACTAATAAAAGAATAGGTAGAATTCCTCCTCAAATGTTGGAAGAAGTAAGTAAAAATCACCTGAACCTCCTGCTTATTCTAGTTCTGGACTAGATTTGAATTTCTGAAAGACACAAAAATCACTAGAGCAATGTTGACATGGATGCAACTAAAGCGTTTTTTCACTTTGATAATTTTTCTACTTTAAATGAAAAGTATAGCTGTGTTTATGAAGTAGTTGGAAAAACCTGTTCTTATTTTTGCCACATTTGCATCGAGCTAGTTTCTTGAAATTACTCTGTAATATTACCTTGAGATTTAACTGGATCCTAAATTCAGGTCAAGGGCTCTACATCTTCCTAATTATCTCTGCAGTCTTGCAGTACAAGTAAAGCATTTTAAGTGTTGTTGAATCTGTATGTCACACATGGAAGTCTTACTGTTTGTTTCTCTAATTCCCCTGCAAGGCTAGTTTTTAAAATTGGAAGGAGAAGCATCTGCTGCTGCTGCTATATCCGAACTAAGCAAGTGAGGGGCTGTACTGCAGTGTGCCTTTGTGGGAGGAATATAAAGACCTTTTTAAGACTGCATTTTGTAAATATTAAAGCAAGAAGTTTCTTGTGAAACTGCATTGTGTGCCTGCTTATAGAGCAGAGTTAATAACCTTTTGAACTCATTCTAGATAGGCCTAGCCTAAAGCAATATATGACAGGACAACCTTGCCTGGTACTGTGGCTTTTAGCTTCTGAATAGAATCATCTGGTGGAACATTGAATGATTGCCAACAATGATTAGTAGTCCCAAATTAAACCAGTTCTTGTTTTCTTAGATATGATATGTAAATACACACTCTGAATAGAGGAAATGAGAAAGAGTTGTATGAATGCAGAAATGACGCACAGCAAATTTAAAACCTAGCTTCTACAAATGATTTTTTTCTAGGATTTTTGCATCCTTACTAGTGTAAATACATGTGAAAAAGTCTCCAAACTTCAGAACTTGTAGAATTAGGGGTAAGTAATGTTGTGAAGGTTACGTTAGTTTGTCATGTTAATTTCATAGTGCACACAGCCCTCAACTATGAATCTTTGGAGTCTGGATATTGTACCAGAATGGAAGACTATACTTTCTTACACCTTAACCTGAAATGCCATGGTTCATTCATGCTGTGGTCCAATAAATATACTACTGGGAAGATGCTTCATTTTTCTTTTTAATACCTAGGTACTGGTGTTGGGTTTTTTCCAGTGCTCAAGCACAAAAGAATGCAGAGGCAGGGAAGTATTCTGGAAATGATTATCATTAAGCACATACTTACCCATTTTGATTTAAATATGTGTATACATACAAAGTAACACAGTTATGCTCTATGTTTCCTGCAGGTAAATGAGAAAAGCATCTTTACTAGAAGAGAATAACAAGCTGATATAGCTACTGAGTTTAATACCAGTATGTTGCCTTTATTTCTCATCTAGGTTTTGTGGTTTTTGTTGTTGGGGATTTTTGGTTGGTTTTGTTTGTTTGTTTTGTTGGTGGTTTTTTTTTGTTTGTTTGTTTTTTTTTTTTTTTTTTTTGTAATTCAGGATACTCTTCTAATTTTTTTTTAGTGT
>VZTJ01002448.1:441572-472316 GCA_013397795.1 Orthonyx spaldingii | reverse complement strand
AAAAAAAAAAAAAGAAAATGTTAGCTTCAGGGAATATTTTAGGATGAATTTCAGCTCTATTTTAGAAAGAGACTTATGCTTTATGTGAAGCTTTAGAATTTGCAGAAAAGGAGCAATCCCCACATTCAGTTCTGCTCCCTGTGCTACAGGGAGAGGTGTGATGCCACGTTTTGCAGTGTGAGTGCTGTCCTCAGAAAGAATTGTGGAGGAGGTGAAGGAATCCTTGACGGCTTAAGGGATGACATCATGGCTTTCCAACTGCAGATTCTGATTAAAACTGTCATGGCCTTACTTAACTATTTCTTGCTGGAGTGGTTGTCTTTTTATGTGTGTTAATCAACTTCAATATTTAACTGTATTCATGACTTTTCTGAACTTTGATATACTTCTCTGGTATTCTGTCAAGTTGAAGAAACTTCTTTGCTTACTGAACACTACTTCCTAGAAACAGTCCAGTCTTTACTTGCTAGGCAACATGGCCATGCAACTGTGCCTATCTGTGATTTCAAGCTAACTGTGCAGGGAACTGTGAGGAAGCTGTTTAAATTAGTCATCACTTAGCAACTGTTGGATCAGACAGATAAAATGTTTCTGAAAAGATCTGGAGGAAGGAGTGGGGGCAGATTCTGACACTAATTGCCATTACTATGTCTTTAAATAAGGTGCAAAGTGAGCATCTGTACTCCAAATCCAGTTCAAAGAATAAAGGACTGCTACTGTTTTAAGGTTAGGAAAAAAGAGAATCTTAGTTTAGAAGCAAAAATTAAGAGAAGGTAGGGGGTGACTTGTTTTATTCCTAATTTCTTGTGCTCTCAGACTGAACGCAGACAGACCCACCCCACCCTGAGCATGTACCTTCCTCCCCAAGTCTTCACCATCTTGGGCAGGGCTCATGAACACTTAAGCCTGAGGGAGAGGAGTTATCTTTCCAAAGAAAGGCACCTGAACAGTGTGACTGTATCACAGACTGAAATCTGTGGTGGGGCAAGACAGAGGAGTGCTAAAGATCTTGTTCTTCACCACCTTTGCAACATGTCAAGATTCTGTGGATGAATGAAATGTGCTGTCCTGTGCTCACAGGGATGCATCTGTTCCCCTCTCATTTTCAGTTCAAAAACATTTGCCTCTCCTGCTGTACAGTGCCAGTTCAGCCCCATCTCCTCCCTGATAAACTCTGCCATCCCTCATCACCGGTGTGGTCTCTAAAGTAGTCTGTCTGTGCTTCTCCTATAGTCCAGACTTTTCTTCAAAAGTACACAGTGAGGAAAATATGAAGATAGAGGCAGGTTTTGGTGTGTGTGTAAAAAATTAGGATCTCTCAGACATAAATATCTGTGTAAGTTTGAGTTTTACAGAACCCAGAGATCATCAATCATCCACCAGGTGTGAAAATTACTTTAACATTAAAGGTCTTCAAGGATCAGAACAATAATATCAAAGCCTCTCACAACTTTAGTTGTTCATTTTTACTCCTGATGCCAGATTATAGCTTTGATTTCAGTCTGAGTTCACTGGAATTATAAATGTGCCTCTGTTATGTTACATGTAGAGCTTACATGAAACCTTATAGGAAAACTGCCCTGCTTTTTGTAGTAGTGATTTTTGCAGTATGCTTAAATTCTCTCCCAAATAAACAATACAGTCGAAATAATTTTCTTCACTGGCTACCAGAAAACCACAACACCAGCATTTGATCTTTGCACTTACAAACATAAAGTCTTTTTCAATATAAGCTTGAAATCCGTAGAAATTATCGTTCTGCATATTGCTTGATCCATATGATCTTGATGAAAGGCTGTGTAGATGCTATTTTGAAACTCTAGAATTAAATCTAGACGTCTTAATACCTCTGAATTTAGCAAGTGCCACTTTAATAATTGACTAGTTTTAGATTGGAAGGATGGTATGTTTCTATGAAAAAGAATATTTTTAGTTGGACAATCTCTAAATTTTTCAGATATTTTTCTATGTTATTGGAGGCACTGTCTTCCCCACATGCAGATCTTTTTTCTGAAAAATGCACTCAGAAGTCCAGAAGTGAAGAAGTATTAATCTTCAGAACCTGAAAACAGTTTTTCATTTTAATTTAAAAATAACCCTTTTTGTTTATATAACAAATGTGTTCTTATAGCTGATAGTTATTTCCAAATGGAGCTTTTGTAAAGGCTGTGTCAGAGGCCTTTCTGGTGGAAAGAAGCAGAAGTCCTTTTGTGTCAGTGGGTGTGTATTCAGCCCTATACCCTACATACACAGAAAAATGTTGGCTTTTTCCACGCCATTACCCAGGGGGCTTTCTTCCATTCAGCAGTAAATTTTGATGGGCAGATATAAAGCTGAAGTTCCAGTGTTTGTGAAGTTAACACCATTTGCAAACTTGGACATTAAAACAGTGCAAATATCAATGCAAATATGTTTTGATTCATCCAACTCTGTATGCAGTACTGATACTAGCGCCAAATTGGATTTCTAGCTAAAGTTGCTCTGACTGCTGAGAATTGCTATTTTTTATTTTCTTTGGGGATCCCTGCCTACTGAGATGAGATGCTCAATGGAAATTTGTCTTAATTCTCTTAATACCACAGGAAACAGTTTTTTAGAAAGCCAAGGTTATCCACAGTCGTGGAACTTGCAAGGAGGAATTCTAGCATAGAAACTGGACCACAACACCAGCTGAAATAGCACTAGAAAATGCCATTTTGCAAATGACAGCTGGAAGAAATCCAGGATGCAAAGTCAACAGCTGTCTTCTTTTGTCCCGCTACAGTGATTTCATCACTGCTTCACTGTGAGAATTGTGATTTTTAGCAGCCTCTTAGTTTGGGAGAAAATTACTATTTATTTGTAGGAATGCTATAGCTGAATAATTTTGGGTCTTAAGAAAAAATGTAGAGTGAGAGTAGATTTTTAGCAAGGCTTTTGATACTCTCTCACACAACATTGTTGTGTGAAGGTGTTTGAAGTCTGGGTTGTGGTCTGATGGTGGTTTGGATCATTGGGCCCAGAGAGTGAGTTTAATGGGTCATACTTTACTTGGAGGCTGGTAGCAATAGAAGAACTACAGAGTTCTGTTCTGTTTGTGTTCAATATCTTAATCTATGACTTGGAGGAGGGAACAAAGTGCTGATCTTGGGAGTCTTACTTCTGGGAAAGAACAATTCCTCACAAAGTTGCAGGCTGAGGTCTGCCAGTCTGCGGAGCAGCTCTGTGGAAAAAGTACTGTGGCTGTGGTAGGTAGAAAGGCAAGTATGGGACTGTAGTATCTGCCTGACAGCAAAGGCAGCAACAATCTCCTCAGCAGTGTGGACAGACATATAACCTGAGATCAAGTGAAGTGATGATCCCCTTTACTCAGTATTTCTTATAACCCATCTAAACTACTTCTTATAGTTTGGGACCCCTCTGAACAAGAAGGGTATCAAATATGCTATAGGGAGTTGAGTAGAGTGCTACCTATGATGAGAAACCAAGGAGCTGGGGCTCCTTGGCTTAAGTCTGGAGAAGGGATGACTTGACAGCATCCATCAGCTCCTACCAGGAAGTTATCAAGGATGTGGTACCAGGTTCTGTCTCTTGTTCTCCCACCATGTTCAGCAGGGGTAAATTGAAAAAAGACGAGGTGTACTGAAATGAAAAGGCTTTTCACCATGAGGACAGTACAAGTACTGAAAGAGATGGCACCTCCACAGGCTGTGCAGACAGTCCTTGGAGATTTTTCATCTGGGAACAGCCCTGAGCAAGCTGACCTGGGCAGACTCTACTTGGAAGAGATTGGAGTAGAACTCTCTTGAGGTCTCTTCCAGCCAGTGTTCTGTGATTATCCAGAGGGAGCACTTTATGGAACAAATGGAACAACTGTGTTCTGGTCTCACAATTGAAGGGAAAAAACCTCAAACAAACCCCAGAAAAAAAAGATCAAAACCACCTGCATCAAAAAACCCACAACATACCCCCTCCTCAAATATTTCCTAAGTAAAGACAGGGCCATCAATAGACATATATATATCCTCAGAACAGAATGAAGTGCCCATTCCTCCTCAAGGGTCCTTCTCCATCCTCTTGCCAGACATGCAAAATGAAAGAAAAACACAGAAGAGTTCTGTATGCAATATCTGAAGATGAGGCCCTGAACAGAGGCTTCTCCCGCACCCCACTAACTATTCCATGGGATTCCTCTGTACAGAAGAGGTTTTGCCTCCTTGGTTTGGACTCCTGTTTTATTTTACTTTTTAAAATAACTTTGATCATTACCATTTGATCTGACAAGAGCTTCCCCCAGGGCCTTTTCCAGAATCATGACAATGTAGTCATGTCATTCCTAAGGAAGACGGAAACTAAAATGCGTCTGTATGTGTATATATGGAAGTATTTCTGATTGGAGCTCTGCAAGTGGGGGGACAAAGAACAGGATGTAGTGATTGCAGAGAAGATGAACACAGAGAGCTCAGAAGTCAGTCACAGGCACTAAGGATGCATGTTCAGTCTCATCGCCAAAGAATGTTAAGTGAAGATGACCATAAGAGAAGACAAGTGATGCCACAGAAAACAAGAACCAGCTCTTTGGAAGCATCTTGGGAATGCTGATCTCATATACAGTCATGGCTTAAAGAACCAGTATTCCCATGCAGCCCTCTCTGATCTCCCTGCTACCCCTTGTCCAGCTTAAATCGTTGCCTCTCTTGGCAAGGTCGGGGTCCCATCAAGTGCACTTGTGGACAGGTAATGCAAACCTGGGAGCACCACTGATTAATGATGAGGAAAAGTAATTTGTCTGTGAGAAGCTAACTGTGCATAGTGGAGCTGGGGTAATAAAGCAGATAGGGGAATTCTGTTGCAGAGTCAGAGCACCAGTTAAAGAGAAAGCAGTGTGTGGGAGCAGTCAGTTTTAAGAGTTACATCTTTGTCCTGATGATGCCAGTTAAGAGGCATAAACACCAGTAACATGGAAGGGGTGTGATCAGACTGTCTAAATTACAACCAAAATAAAAGAACTCAAACATTTCTTATCTGGATAGAACTAAATTCCTTACCACAATGCTTTGTTCATCAGCTGTTTGCTACATCAGCTGTTTGATGAACACAAGTACCTGCTCAGTGTATTGCTATGGAATCTGCACCTGGAATTTTCCTCATTTCATCATAAGTCACTTTTATTGTTTCTTGACATACAACAATAGAGCACCTTATGGCCATCTCCAGCTATGAGAACTGAGAGTACAAATTGATTATTTCTCATGATGTTGTTTCAGTTGCCTCCTATTGCCATGTATATTTTTCTGCTTGTGGACATTTTCCACTGATCCACAGTATACAGAAGACAGAGTGTATAAATCATGCTTTTCACATTCCTGGGTAGAGCTGCTGTTGCTGAACATATTCAAACCAAATGACTACTGTTTCACAAAATCTTTAAAGAAATTAACCACAGAGATTACTTTCTTTACTTGCGTTGAAGCAATTCTGACTTTCCCCAGGAAAGCTTTTGGCGTCAAAGCCAAAATGGTGGTGTTTTTTACAATACTGTACTAAAATAATCAAAGAAATACAGAGTTATCTGCCAGAATTTTCTGTAGTATCTACCTCAATTCCAGCTTTCCAGTCACACAGAGAACAACCTTTGAACCGGTGTTATTTTCTCTCTGCTTTAGTCCAGAGGCACATATGGCGATAGTATTCATCTATCGTAACTGCTCTTTGACAGCACTATTTCAACCCAGATGATATTATCCAGCAGGGAATTTTTCCCAGGTTAGCTCCAGTGTTATGTCATCAATTTGATAAAGTAGATCCTGCCATAGGCAAAAATCACTTCCCAAGATAAATTCAATGCAGCTTTTTTTGTTAGGTATGAGTTCTCTTTCTAGTAGTGTCAATATCAAAGTGAAAAGTTCAGGTCTCTGGTTTTTAGCCACTCACATAAATTCATCAAAACATTATCTATGTCCCGTGATACTGACCCATATGTGCTGGTTGTGGCAGACACCCGTTCTGTTCCTTATTACTGACGTTTTGGGTATTTAGACGCTAATTTTTTCTTCCAGATGAGAAATTCACAGCTATTTAGGTCTTATTGTAACAATTCTCTAGACCGTGGCCTGGTCTAGAGAACAGATCCATTGTATCTGAATTTACCTCCCTGAGTAGTAAAGCCCACAGATATGACACAATTCTGTAGCAAAATCTTTATTAAGAATTGATGTCCAAGTAATTAGTTCATTGGTTAATCAAATTAGTTTTGTATTCTTCAGCAGGAGAGATTGAAATGGATTACTATTGACAAGTATTTTCCAAACAGTGAAAAAAATCTTTCAACTGAAAGATATTTTATATTCATCAAGTCATGCCTATTTGCCATTGACAGACTGATTGGTGTCCCCAAGGCTCAGGGAGACCAATGTGTCCTTCATAATTTATGTCTGGGTTTTGTAGCTTGAGGAAAGAATTTTCATATATTCACGTACAAATATGCCATTCTGTCTGTAAGTAAACCTGAAAAATGCCTGGTTTATTAAAAAACAAAACAAGAAGTACCAGCAACCAAAAACAAACAAAAGAGATTTTTTTTTTTTCTGTTTTCACTTTTTTTTAAAAATTATGAATATCTTCGTGTTTCTCTGGATTGCTGTTGTATTTGCCTTACAAATACCTCATTATCCACAAACCCTTAATCAGAACATGAAAGGATCATTTTATCTCCTGCACTACTTTTGGTGCTCTATTTCCCAAGGCTTCTATTGATTTTTTTAAAAATGCAAATAAGTTAAAAGGATTTAATTTCAGTTGTTGCAAAGCAATTACCTTTAGTTAGACAGGGTTTAATTGTGATTTTATTTGAATGCTATATTGGAATTTCTTCTAATGATTTATGATGTTTCTGTGTTTTAAATGAATTAATTATGTGTATGTAAAAATATTAAAATATTTCTATTATTTTTTAAAAAAAAGTTATTGGAGTTATACTAGGACCATGTAAGGATTCCCAAACTGTCAACGGCTTTATGAAGAAAATTTACAGCTGTTTCATAGGTACTGAGTTTCTTTCATTATAGTCTTCCACAAACAATCTTGTGAACAAATTTGTTGATAATAGTAATAGTTAGCATTAAGTAGTCTGAGGATAAAGACTATGAGCATGCTTTTAATGATATGGGAATGTGGGGATCTTAAATTATTTTTTAAAAATGTGTAAATTTCCTTAGACTTCTGAGACAACTGGTCATATCCTGCAGCCATATGGAGAAGCATATAGTGCCTGAACTGCAGGGTGATGTTTTATAACCACTGATGTAACTGCTTCTAATGGTATGAGTACGTTTTGAAGTTGTATGGAAAGCTTTCATTGCTCCTGCATAGGGATCAGATTTCCCAACCAATTTACATTCCAGTAACTTTGGGATAGTTTCATATAAGCACTCTCCTTTGTCTTTTTAGTTAAATCTAATTTTCTCAAATTACACTGTTGTTCTCCAGAATCCTCATTTCTACAGGGTAAGAAAGCATGGACTTCATTTAGGACACTAAAGAGTATTAAAGATGTTTGCTAATGTTTTCACAGTCTGAATGTTTTAGGTATTTCAAATTTTTCCGGGTGATTTACCTGGGAGATAAGATATCCCTCATAGTAGACTGTGTCATTGCAATGGGTTCTACTATGTTGAGAATATACTTACAGAGCTTGTTTCTTCTTGTGTACCTAAGTCGTATGCTGGCACCCCTGTCTAGTGCTCTCAGTTTGATACAGCCTAAGGAAACATGATGATTAGGGAAGTGGCAGGATGAAGCCGTGTGGTGTGCAGACAGGATGCGTGTTTGTGCAGACAGCCAAAGGCGCAATTGTGGCTGTGTTGGTGAACGGGCAGCACGAGCAGAACGCACAGCAACAATGTCCTGTCATCACCTGCTGCGTTCCCAGTCGGTGTCAGCTCCCTGCAGTCTGTGCCACTGCCAGCTCTGCTGGGCACCAGCCAGCCCTAGTGTGAATCCATGGGCTGTGCTCTGCTGCCCCCGGGAGCAGGATGGTTATCTGTGGGACAGGAGGGGTAGACAGCACTTAGTTCTGACAGCTCTCACACCAGACATTGTCTCAAGTGTGCATCCATCTTTTGATAACTGCTCAATCAGCATCAATATCTCTGCCCCACATTCGGCTTTCTTGTGTGAGGCACTAGGGATAGGTAAACCCAGGTACAGAGCTGTGGATATTTGGGACTGTATTCAGAGCCAATGAAACATGACAATCTCTGGTAGATGATTGGAGTGGGAAAAGAGCACCTAAAGTGGAAATAATGTGTGATAGAAGCAAACCAACCCAGTCTTCCTCCACCTCCCAAGTCACCCAACATGCCCAATACTAAAGTTTGTCTGTGTAGGAGAGAGAAGAGCTTTGCACCAACTCTCTTTATTGCATATTTTATTCATAATGCAATTCTGGATTAAAAGGAAAATAACAGAGAAGTGTCAAAATAACAGTACATGTCCTTCTGTCAGAATTACTGTTCTTTAATGAACACAAGTAACTAAGGCCTTATCATAAGTCTTACTATGGAAACTGCACACATTGGTGCAGTGCTCTGTGATAGCATTGGGATAGTGGCCCATTATGGTTTTGCAGTCAAGACTATGACCTGAAAAGAACTGTCCATGTCAGTTCTGGGACACTGTAGATTTTGCCCAAAGTGTCTTGTCTGTGCTGGCTAAATTCTCTTTTTTCCCCCCCACTCTACTATAAGACCTCTGAGTGCCTCACCTTTTCAAATTTCAGTAAGGTAGAGGCAATTTCAAAAATGCCTTGGAAAGGCTTCTTAGACTGGGCTGCAAATCCTCTGTGCTGAATCAGATGTGGACAGTGCAGAAATGCAGCATTTCCAGAATTATCAGTCAGGGAATTCTGTGTAAGGGACAGGGAAGATTTTTAGTGCAAAGGTTCCATTTCAGTCAGAGGTGGTAGTGCTGCTCCCCCATGTCTGCTCCAGCAGCAAAGCAGACACAGTGCTGAGTCAGAGATTCAGGACAGATCCTCTCTATCCCAGCTGAAGGAAACGTAAGGTGCACTTTGTTTCTGCCTCTCCTGTTACAGCAGTTGGTTTCAGAGGAGGGCATTGATTTTGTACTACGTTTGGAGTCAAGGCTCCAGGGATCCCAGTCTATGTACTCAGTTCTGTTTCTCTCTGTTCCCTGCTCCCCCCCCCTCCCCTCCCCCTTTATTGTCCCCTGCTCAACCTTTTTTTTCTTAAACATCCTTGAAACAAGGCTGAAAGGTCCTCTGTTCTGTATACATTCAGGGACAACTTTCTCAGAGCAAGGATTTCTTTAATCCCAATGTGGGGGGTGAATAATAGGGGACTTTTTTTACCTAACAAAAGCTCTGCAAATATTAGTTTTATCTGAGCACTTGCATCCTTGATGAATCAACTGTCTCTCTTAAAAGGCTTTTATTCTTCAAGACTATGACTTTTATTTTTGTTGTAGCTTTTTTTTTTGGTAACACTTGCTGTTTCCATTCTCCTTTGTTTAGATGTTTTGACTATATTAGTGGGTTTACTGTTTCAAAGGCAGCATTTTAAGGCAAGCAACATCTTACTCTTTTTGAAAAGTGAGGTATTGTGCTATTTGTAGCTAATGTTTACTTTTCTGCTTAAATGCAGTTAGTCTCATTTTGAAATGACCCTATGTTTTCATACAACAGTCTCCTTGACAAGAACCAAATGCATAGCACGTGTGGGTTTTATGTATTCTTACAGAGCAGGACCACATCCCTCAAACAAATAACCTCCTTCACTGAATACAAGGAAAGGCTGAAAATTTAACTCTCTTCAGCTTGTTATTGCATTTATCTTGTCCTATGTATGGTGTACAGCTGAGAAACTGTAAGAGCTNCCCCCCAGCCCCCCTTTTTATCTTTGATTATGAAAGTGAAATGCAGGTATGGTAGTCCCACAATTTATAGGGAGCCTCTGGGATGCAGAGCATTAGTGCAGGTATTTGCTTCTACATTAGGAAAGCTATCATTTTGCTTTAGTTTATGTTCATCGTATTGTTTGTGCTCTATGAAATA
The DNA here is from genome assembly GCA_013397795.1 of Orthonyx spaldingii. Classification (NCBI taxonomy): domain Eukaryota; kingdom Metazoa; phylum Chordata; class Aves; order Passeriformes; family Orthonychidae; genus Orthonyx; species Orthonyx spaldingii. The sequence continues at coordinate 462,265 of VZTJ01002448.1, read as the reverse complement.
TGGTAGCTAGTAGAGTTTTTTAAAGTTGTGTGCATGTGTCAGCTTCAACTCCTGTTGCATCTTGTTTTGCATGTTATAATAATGATATCAAGGAGAGTAACAAGGAGAATAACAAGTTCTTTCCTTCTTTTCTGTGGTTTCATTGACTCTCAGAGCAATTGAAATTTCTTTTTGCACCTTTTGCCCTTCAGTCTCTCTACTTACAGTAGTTAACTTTTTCTTAGTATTTAAACAGATTTAATTTTCATTATATGCACTTGCTGGAACATAGGTATGCTGTGGGCATATGCTAAATCTATGCATATTTCTCTACTTGTAGCTATAAGTACTCTTAAACTCATTTAGATTTTGTTTGTTATGTAAATGAAAGTACATGTGGGTGTGTAAAGATGTCAGCTGTGTCTTTGCACACATCTAATGTTGTGGCAAGATAATATGTATTTGACACAGACCTGTATGTGATGTTTATGTAAAACATGAGAGTAAGTGCTTTTAGTGTTGTTCACTTAGTGTTTTCATCGGCTTTTGTCAAGATTTAAGACATAATATCATATGAACATGGGTTTTTCAGAAGTGTTTGCATTGGTGTAAACTTTGTTCATGTCAAAATCCTAGCTATGGATTTAAAAATTGTCCATGTTGCTCATTATTGCTTAATGGTTTAAACTTCAGGGGAAAAAAAGGCTCAAAGGAGTAAATTCAACAAAATTTGTATTAGAAAAGAATAGATGCTTGTTCTCTGTACCAATACAATCCAGTTTCTGCCAAAGGAGAGACAATTCTGTAGAAGGTACGGTATGTTTCTGCTACCTTTTAAACCCATTTGAGTACAACAAAAACTTGTTAGCACAATTATGTTTCCCACTACACTACCCTACAGATCAAAACCCAGTTGTCCCTGAATGGTGGTACTTGGTTTACAACCCACTCTGCTTTTGGCTTTTAAATAGACACTTGCACCATCTTTAGAGGTGAGTGCTGCTGTTTGCCTACAGGATATTATGGGGGAGGATCCGGACACTTGTCAGTGTGTCCTAGTTTTAGAAACTGCTGAGAAAGTGAGGACCTAATGTTCTTCAGTTTTTATTACAAATGCCTTGTTTTCAGATGGCTTAAGTTAGCCCTGATTCAGGCCCAGCTGAGGTGAAATGCAAAAAAAGGGAGAGTTTTTTTGGAACATCAGAACAGTGAAGCAGTTTAAAGTGTTTGATCCAGATATGAATAAGTTAAAGAAAATATAATTTATGTATCTATATTCACCTGTATAGTCTGAGATCATCTAAAGATGGCACTTTAGATTAGACAAGGGCACCCATTGTTTTTGTTTTAAATGAGCATGAAAAGACAATGTGGAGTCCATTTGATTTATGCTAGTTGTGGAAGGACAGACCATATCTGGTTTGATGTAAACCCTGCTAGTACAAAGCTGTAAGTTCACACTGAATTTTTACAAGTATCAGTGGCTATATGAAAAAGGGAAAATTGAGATTGCACAGACAATAATTTGTTTTCAGAGACCCTCTTTCTCTCCCTTCCTACTGTATATGAGGTTCTGATCTTTATTCATGATTCCTTTTTCTTTCACAGTACAGTTCCTATTCAAAGAAATAAAATGTACAAAAAATTTATCTATGACACTGACAGTAAATTTGGTCAGAATATTCTCAAGCGACAGTTGATTAATAATTTTTATTTATAACTATACCATCATTTCTTAGCCAACTGTGCTCTTTAAATGGAGGTTTTTATTTTTTTTAAATAAAATCTTTAATGAAGATTTATGAAGAAAATAAGTTCTTAAATTGTCTGCTCACAATTTACAAGCAGCAGAAAATGCAATATAAAAACCTTTCCTTGTGTAAATAAATGTCTCATAAATAATAAATATAATAAATGTATGTGTCTAACAGTAAGATTGCTATCAGTGATTTTTCTCTTAAAGTAAGTGTTTAGATAATTTATTTTGTGCAGATTGTCAGGATTTGATAGATAACAGCTGTATAATAATTTCTCAAAAGTGTAATAGAAGGTATCTCCCAGCTGGGCTGTTTGGTTTGGGAATAAGTTTTGGGAGGTCACTACGAAGAGGGATTTTATAAATCATGTGTGAGTAACTGTGCTTCTAGTGAAACTCTGGTAAATATTTGGACTTGCTCTGTGATTTAGTAAAACCATTTATGTGAGAAAAACATGTATTTGTACAATTAGAGAAAAAAATCCCTTCAGTTCTGTGCTCTACCACTGGTCATGTGTTTGAGTGAGGAAAGCTTGAAGACTATATGAATCAGTAGCTAATTTGAGACCATTGGTTTCAGAGCAGTAAATGGGAATGTTACCTCTCAGAAAGATCAGAATATAATAGTTTTATCATTTTTCATAAAAGTACTGAGATAAAGCTATCTTTAGTTTTATGTATGGAATGAAATACAGTATATATCTCTCCATTGAGAGATTATTACATTGAGGTAGAAACAGTGGACTCCACAACTTTATTTTATTTCTTTCTCATCTACAAAATATTGCTTCTGCTCTACATTAGAATTCAACTCATATTATCTGCCTTTCTGAGTGGCTGTGGTTTTATCATTAAATACATAGAATAGCAACCAACTACTGTAATTTGCCTGAGGAAGAAGTCCGCAATGAAGAGTGTTTAGAGCAAAAAACTGTGCCTCTACTGACATCATGGGAATTGTAGTCTGGGCTAGAAAATGCCACTGATCATGTCATGCAATAGAGATTACTGATCTGAAATGTAGTCCTTAAATCTCTTTAACTCCCCAGCCAACTTTAGAACTGCAAATTACACTATTTTACTTAAAAATCTGAAGAAAAATATTTCCTGCAATTCTGAAGAGAAAAATTTTGGGTGAGGAAAAAGAAAGAACAGCTGCAGCTAAGCTCTAATTAATAAACCCAACAAGTCCTGGTTAAATGGAAAGTTGTCTTTGAGTATACACACTTATATGTACAGAATTCAGCTTGATGGGAATGTTCAGTAAACTGAATATTGTGGAAAGTTGGAAAGTGTGTTAATCTCTGACTACCTGTTCATGTTTCTGGTTTGTTTGGTTTTGGTTTTTTTGCTTTTCTCCAGGCTCTCAAGATACAGACAATAAAATTAATTTCTCATTTTCCCTTACTCCACACTTATCAGTATAGGCACCTTATGCTGTCTTGAAACTTATTATTTTATGAAAACATATAAATAATATAATAGTGTACTAAAATCACTGATGAACAACTTTCTAACAGTTATTTTTAAATGTTGTACATAGCAGACTAGCATTCTGTGCTAGCATCATGCTCTCTTATTCCTTTTTCTATTGTGTATCACTCAAGGATTTTCCTTGTTTCTTCAGGCTCTCCTGATCTTTATCTACATTTCATGGAATGCTGATGTTACTGTGGGACAGGAATTCTTAATTCAGTCTTTTGGGACTGTTTTAAGAGTCTGTGAGTCTGTAAAGGTAGAAAAACAATTCCATGTACACTTTATGGTCTCTCACACCCATCAGAGGCAGGTCTACCTCTTGGTGTAGCAGTGACTGTGAAGTTAGGTCAGGACTGCACTAAGTCTCAACTTTAAATGTCTGTCTTTGGATTTGTGCCTCTATTACCATTCCTAAACTCATGGGAATAAGGAAGTTTGTCATATGATCATGCAGATTCAGAACTTTAAAGATATGCTGTTTCAGTTTTGAGTACTTTAGTGATAGGTCCTTTAAAAATTCTTTGAATAATCATATCTGAATTTTCTACCAGAAAGGAGGCAGGTTATGCCACTACGCTTATTTAAACTGTGAGACATATTGGTCACTGGCAGTTTCAGAGAATGACAGTCTGTTCTTTCAGGCTATTTAAGATAAAAATGGGACCTGCTGTTCTCAACAGCCATGAAAATAGGGGCAGTTTCAAATTATCTACTGATACATTGAAAGTGGGTACAAGAACATGTCTTAGATTTCTGGATGTTAAAGGGGAGTCAGAACAATGGTGGGAGGTAGAGACTTTACATCTGAACATATCTATACATCTATCTTTTTTCTTAGCATATTACTATAATTATTGCAGATTCTAAGTTATGCATAGAATAAACAAAAGGAAATCTAACAGATTATAAAATTATGACTTTAGCAATTTTTAATTTTTGAGTATTCGTCCAGAGGTATACTGCTTGCATCTGTCTTTTTAAGCACAAGAGATGTTATTAGGACAGTCTGACCTTCTCGAAAGGAAAAGCAAGTGCACAAAGGGTTATTGATTGTATTTTGCTGCAGTACAGAATATCTGTTGCAACCCTACTGAGAAAAGTCAATGTTGTATGTTCTTTTTGATTATTTGGACTTCATGACATGAAGGTAATCTTGATTTCAGATTGAAATTATCATTGAGACAGTGTTTGTTCTCCCTATGAGTTTCATCTGATACACCCTACTGTTGAACTCAGAACTGTCATCTCTTAATGCCATTATAATCTTGTCGATGTTGTTTGCAAATACATAAGTCTGATGATCTTTGCTTGGTAACGTATTCTGACTCACTTTTAGTATGAGATCAGGTAATATATTGGCTGGTTTTTATTCTACCTTTGTAGAAAATCACAAATCCATTCATTAGCTAAGTAAAACATTGAAAAGATACTGTATACAAAAGACAAAAATACCATTTGCTTGGTGATAATTACTAGTGTTCATTTTCCCACTTAAGTGATAGGGCACATCACACTGTTGCCATAGCAACCCCGAGTCTGTCCCATTAACTGCCTAATGTGAATTTATGAATGCAAGTTTCAATGTGTGGAAAGCTGCTCAAAATAGGGAGTGATTCATCATGTACAGCAGAGACAGCTGAGTTGCAGGCTAAGTCAGGGCTGCCTGATTTAGTTTTCAATGTTAAAAGGCTATGCTGTGGTGCATGTATCCAATTAAAGATGAAGCAATTTGGTATTTAGTGAGATTTAAAATGATGGTTGAATAGCTGTTCTAGTTTTTGAAATGTTCTATGCTGCACCACAACACTAAAAAAAAAAATCTGTTTTATGTAATGATACTGGGAAAGATAATTTTTTTGAGATTTGAGATATTTCTAAGGTGTACCCATTTCAAGTTAGCTTGCTAATAGTGAATATGCTCGTGGATACAGTGTTGTAATGGATTTCTCTATAGCTTTATTTAGCAGTTTACACCTTGAGAAAACAAACCTGTGACTAAAGAACTGGAAAGTTATCTGGATTCAAATCTTGCCTGCCCCATAGACTTCCCTGGTTTTGTTGTACAGTTAGGTCTGTGCATGCTTTTCTCCCATGAAATAGGGGAAAAAATCCATACCACACCACACTCCTCTCCTCAGCAAAAAAAAAAAAAATCCCCTTTACTTTCTCTCCTCTATGTCATAGAATTGCTAACGTTGAAAAGGACCTCAAAGTTCATTGACTCCAACTGTTAACCCAGCACTGCCAATTCCACCACTAAACCATGTTCCTAAACCACGTCATAGCTATTTAGGATCCAATCTTGTGCATATTTGCAGTTTTCACACTTGTGACAAGTTTTAGTAAATGCATCAGCATTTATAGGAATAGTCTTCTATCTGAAATAAAAAATATGTCTCTACTTACAGTCTGCCTACTGAGTCTCAAGGTGCTGTGCCCATACCATTCATTAGTTTTGTTCAGTCCCAAGGGCTGCTATGAAGTGGACAGTATCAAATGCAGTAAAACTGCATTAAAGAAATGATCCCATGAACATGGTGCTAATCATGTAGAGGTGAAATTAAGCTAGTTTATGCAATTTTACTTTGCATTTCTGCATCTGCATGATGGTACAGTCCTTTATTACATTATTGTAAACTATTTTAGCAGGTTGTTTGGAGTTACAGTTGCACTGTATGTCTTTCTCTAAGAAGCATGTTAGTCTATTCATTGGGATAATAAGTGTTTAAGTTTACTTGGGATAAAAGAAATATACTTCCTTTTCCAACAACTGTCTTTTGGAATTAGATTCATACTATGGGACTATACACTCAATCTTTTTTGAATAGCATAGCGGTGGAGTCAGACTCCAGACTTCATTTTCATGCCTTGCTTTTCTGTGTATTATTACATTACACTGAACCATTCAGTTCCAGAGTAAGATTTCTGCTTTATTGTAGTTGATAAATTTGCCTTTCAGGGTTGTTCTGTATTGAAGCAAAGGACACATTATTGCTGCTGTCATGTCTCTAATACATATGGCCAAACACAACTTATTCCATTCCTCTTGCTGTTTTTCATGGTACCATTATGATACTTCTGCTCCCATGTGCACCTACTCATCTCTTCCAACCACTGGTGGCAACATTATTTAGCGAGGACAATACTCCCAACATTGCTAGTCTTCCAGACAGAAAGGCCAATTTTGCTTATAAATCCTTAAACACAAGGTTTCAGTTATGTAGGAGAGGTCTTCTTTTCTTTAACTTGTGAACTAGGACTTGCAGCAAGTGCTTTGAAACCTCTTGCTGTCAGGATATGCAGTGGAAGTGTGTCACTGTTCAAAGGATTAAAAAGTCGCATAGTCTTAGGCAGCTGTTCACATTCTCAGTTATCAGAATCACAGAATGAATCAGGCTGGAAGGGATCACTGTGGGTCATCTGGTCCAACCTCTCTGCTCAAGCAGGATCATCCTGAAGATAATTAAGAAGAGATATCTTTGGTAACTTGTTGCACAAACTCCATGATATTACTGGAACACAAACACGTGTGGCATGTTTAAACCATAAATGTACATTTACATGTGTAGTCTCACATACGTACGTGATTGCTGATATAGATGATCTATGCTCATCATTTGTAACAATGGCAATTTATTGGCTTCTTAGAGGTGTAAAATGTTAAAATTTAGTCCCAGATCACAGATGGATATTAAAGATAATTCAGTGGTTAACAATGACATTAAAGGGAAGCCCACTATTGATAAAAAGAAAATGTCACCCTTTGCTGTGAACTGGGTGGCCTTCTGCAATGTGTTGACCTCATAACTAATATCTTGACTGCAGACAGTTCGCAATCAGCATCTCAAGGAGTTGTTGAAAGTGTATCGGTGTTGAAAAGCTGGGAGGGGAAGGAAATAGGGTGCTTTGTAAGAAATGTCAGAGAATTTCCTGCATTTCAGTTAATGGAAGTTTTGTAGAGTTGGTTAATAAGAATGTCTGTTAAGGATATGTGCTTGACATGGCTTTTATTTATTTTTAATTATTGGAATTGACATCAGGGAAAAAAAGCTTTGACATTTAAAGACTGGCAAATGAATTGATAAGTTTAAAAGAGTACATTTTCTACTAAATGCTCTATGTCTATATGCAACGTGAAAGCTCGTGAAAGGTATTACAGTTGACTAACAAATATTTGGAAAATTATTTATAGCATATTGAAAACTTGACAGGAGGTTTTCCACATGACTTGCATGATTAAGAATTTGAAGCTTGATGTTTGGGGCCCAGAATTAGTAATATAATTAAAGTATACTTAAGCCTCAATTGCTTAGTGCAACTTAAAAATATTTTAAAACTTAAAGACATAGTAAATACTGTCTGAGTACCTAAGTATTCTGCTTATCAAGACTGTAATAATTTTCAGTAATTGTTACCAAATTTATCTTAGAGACACATACATTAAAGGAAAAAACAAATTTTCTCTTTTTTTTATGTGGAAAGTTACATCTGTGTTTACAACTGCTTGTAATAGCATATTAACTAATAAGGGTGCTGCCAGTTACAAATTCATAGCCTGAACTGGGATTTGTACTTGATTTGTATCCTTTCCATCATATCTTGCACAGAAAAATAACATTTCCTCTGCTGCATATGCTTTTTGAAAAGATGAGTATTTATAAGTGTTTTTATTTAATGGTGTGATTTAAAATCAATAAATCAATAGTTAGCTCTGTCTCTTATTAAAAATATATAAGAAAAAGTAAATGTGGACATATTTTGTTTCCAATACTCTTAATGACAGAGTGACACATATCACTATCTTCCTATTAAATTCTCATAATGAAATCTAGCAAATCCTTTACACTTACAGAATTTTTATGAGGATTATTTTCTTACTCATTTGTCTTCACAACATAGGTTTTTTTTCAGGAAGAGCTAAACAAGATTCTTCCATGAACAAGCACAGTAAAAACCATGATCACTTTTGAGGACTGTTCTGAACAGTCAATGTATTCAGTGGATTTAGGTCATCTTCAGGAAACAGTACTGCCTTTCAAAAAGGGAGTTATTTTTTATGAAAGTTATTGCAAATTATCTTTATGTCTGTAAAGAACGTTTGTAACTTTCAGCAATTTTAAATGGAGTGTTTGTCTGTAATTTTTTCAATAGCAATTATTTTTCTCCTGCTCTTAGACAAGGTACTTTCTATTATCCATGAAGATGACTGAAGACACCCTACAATTAATTCTAAGCATTTTAGAAATATCCGTTGTAAATGGTCCACTTGCTGGTATGCAGTGGAATGAGGAGATCAGGTGAATGGAAACAAGACAGGAAAATTCAGAGAATGAGATGGGGAGATGGAAAATAGCAAGGAACTGGATGTTTGTTTTTTGTGAAAGATTCAAAAAGCAGTGTTCATGCAAGCCAGTAAATTACGTACTCAAAATTATAATTAAGGACTAATCTTAAAGGTTTTTAAATGAGGTAGCAATAATGACATCCCAAAAAATATGTCTTCTGAAGAATGTTCAATCTGAAGTCTAAGACTTAGTGAACCTGAAGCTGCAAAGGAGGAAAGTAGCAAGTGATTATTATCACTGAAGTTGTGAAAATGTAAATGTATGAACTCTTCCTCCAGCAACATGCCCTCGCAGTTTTTTCCTGGCTACCTTTCCCAGTTACATCTGGGTTTAGAGCTGCCTACCTAAGGGGAATACCTGATTTAAAAGCAAACTGATTTCTGAACCCAGTTGACAATAAAAATATTTAGAAGTTGTAGGAGGATTGCTTGGGAGGTCACACTATAACACTTAGATGGAGCTCAGTGCTTGCAGAGACTGGGAATATAGAGGAGACTTTCTCTCCAAGGAACCTGAGTTGAAGTTATACCTAAGCAAGATGTGCTTGAAAGGGTGTACATATATGGGCCTTCTCCATATTGCGTGGATGCTACAGGTTCGTATAGAGCAACCAGAGCTGTTCAGTTGTGTTCACATCTTGCAATACCTCTTCTGTAAGCCTTTGATACTAATATGATGCTCTTATGAGAGATTTGTGTGGCAACAGAAGTCCTTTATTTTGAGGTTTGAATTGAAACTTGAGAGGAGCCTATACTTTTTAAAAAAATCAATGTACTAGGAAGTAGCCACATTACAGATAATTATCTTTATGAAGAGATTGTATAGCAGTTTTAAAATTACAGTTAGTAAATAAAAGGCTTTCACAGAAAATAGGTTTCCTTTGATAAACCAAGGAGGACCTCTGTCTTTCTGCATTTTCAGCTTTTGCCAGGTTTATTTGTGTAGTATAGTGTAACACAGACTAAGGTCTCCTCAGGGGTTTATTCAGCTAGTGACCATTAATTGAAAAACTCATTTCAGATAATCCCTATGAGTGAAATTAATCTCTTGGTTTCGATGAAGTCATACATGACCAATTTAATTAAAAAATGAATTGGTAATACTTTCCACTTTTTTTAATGTCAAGTTTGGATGCTTATTTTTTCATTAGCTATTATGACATTTATGTTCTTGATAATTTAAAAAAGAATACTACTATTGCTTCTATAAAATGAAAGCTGGACCTAATTTTTATGTCCTTACTTGCATCACAAGCTTCGCAAAGACTGTCGCTGCCTTTGCTTATTTTCTATCCCAGCAAAACTGTTCTTGAAACTGATTGACACAGTTCTCAGTCTGTTTTAATCTCATTGTGAATTACATTTTCCACTAATAAATATTTAGAATTTAATCTAGACAGGCATTTTTAACAATTCTAGCATAAGGCAGAGTAGGGTATTTAGGGCGATCCCCCAAAAACCTGTAAGGAGAACTGGTGTCCTGAAGTAGTTCAATGACATGTAATTATTTAGTAAACTTGAGCAGCAATGCTTTCTTCTTCTCCTGACATGTTTTAAAGCATGTTAATTGCTGTATGTTATGTATGGATTTAGTATCCAGTGTGGTGTTACATAACTGTTTTTGGTACCTTGCGGGTGAAAGACCAACAAAATTTGTTCTTTCAGGACTACGTATTATATATAAACCAGTAGCATTCTAGTTGCCATATTTTTTATATAAAATCATGTGTTTACACATATGTAGTCATATTAAAAGAGCATTGTCAAAATAGCAGTATCAAAAATCACTAGCAAAGAGAATAATTGAAGATGCTGATTCCTCAGAAATTCATTGCTTAGCGTTCCATGCACCAGGCTGTTCTCTCTGACAGCTCTCTGCACTTAATGCAGAAACTAGTGAGGGAATTTTCAAACCAAAGAGCCGAATTTTGGCAAAAGTACATACTATTGAAATACAGGTTTTGTAACAAAATTCAGGTAACGTTAATATGCTATGTTGCCATTCCTGTGGTTTGTATCAAGTTCAGGCTCAACCACAAGCTCCTGTCAGCATGATTATATAGTAAACAAGACTTAATGAAGCCAGTTTGGGTAGCTTTAACCAGTCATTACTTTGGTATAAGTTATGCTGTGCCCTTTGAAATAGAGGCCGGAGGATCGATTCCCGGTCCTGACTGGTGGATGGTGCTGCCTGCACAGAAGCATCTGAATATCAGAATTTCCACCTGAGTCCAAGTATTAGTATGTGTCAATGCGGTCACAGGAGATTGGACTGATATGGTTTGACACTGTAAGCATGATTTGCAGATAAAGTAGTCTAGTCTATGTCCATTTAATTTCTTATGCTGTTGGAGAGAAGATGCTGAATTAGGGATGAACACTATGGGCTCTCTGGAAATATTTTATCAGTATGTATGTTGCAATAGGAAGCAGTTTTGCTTAAGTATAAATGCATTATGTGCCCCTAGCAAGGAAGACTTGGAAAAAGTCAAGAAAAAGTTAATATTATCAAGTAGATTACTGTTGTCAGTGATATACATCTGGTTTACCTGACACTTGCCTTCCGAAATTCAAGGCTTGTAAAAATGACAGACTGAAGTAATTACCCTTCATTAATTAATGGATGAAGTGATGGAGATACTCCTGACTTATAATTGTTTTGGTTATATGGGAAATAAGGAAGATATCTCACTTCCTTTCAGTGCAGAAGGTTGTAGCATTCCCAACTTGCTGATGCTGAGAAGAGAGTATAGTCAGCAAAACTAATTAGAGAATATTCTGCTTCCTTATCAACTGCAACGGTGAGGCAATCTCATTAGTGTGTGACCTGCTGAATGCAGACAATGTTTGTGCCTTTTCAAGCTGGAATGCATATTTTGCTGATAACATATTCTTAGCAATTATCCTTTTCTCCATCAATTTTGTGGGACTCTAGGGCTTTGGAATATTAGCTCTTTAGTCTGTCACTGTTGAAAACACCTGAAAGAAATATAGTGTGTCAGCCTTTGGCTCATAGGCAGCTGATACAGCTTCATTGTCACTGTCTAGTCTGCCTGTGCTGGCAATACAAGCCCTCCTGTGTTGATAGGTGTAGGTGTGTGTAAAGGTTTTGCATCACTGAAGTTCAAATTCAAATGTTGTGAACTTACTCCTACAGTTTGTGTTTGGGTACTCGAAGCAGAAGTAGTCTTAGAATCATGCTGCAACTGTGCTTATTGAATATTTTGACATTTATTTCCAATTCTGACTTCAAAAATAACAGGAGGCATTTGCTAAAAGCACCTGATTTCCTAAAAAAAACCCCTCACAACAACAACAAAATAACCTGTAAAAAACAAAACAAAAACAACCCCAAAAAAATCACTAGAAGAAAATAATTGGTTTTATATACCTTTTAACATTTCTCTAGTACTAACAGAGCTTTTTTTTAAAATTGCACAATGTTGTTGACAGAGCAAGAATATATGCTTACAAAATGAAAAAAACCAAGGTACAAATTCCTCTTCTACTAGTAGCTATTCTAAGCTCCTTTCTGTATGAAAATCATACTGATATGGTTCTTTTGTTTCTATTTTTTATTTGGTGGGTTCTTTTCTGAAGTGACAAAAAGTGGTATTTGCAGAGTGAATTCAATTAAATAATAAGACCTTCTTAGTGGATTAAAGAAATACAAAAATTTGAGGATTTCAGAGGGAAAAGATGAAGTAAAATGTTATTAGTGTCATAAGTAATACATAACCAAAAGTAATTTTATAATAATTATTTATGTAATTGTAAAAGCCATATGTGTTTTCCCAACAAGCAGCAAAAATCACAGTTTCTTCTTCTGGAGTCTGTTTTCCTAGCTTTCGATAACTCATTTCTCTGAGCTAATGGAGGACCAGTTTTGATAATAAAATGTTTCCAGAGATTCCTCCCTTGTAGGATACAAGACTGCAGGTGTGCTAAATGTGCTCTGGTTTTTCTCATGTGGTAGAAACTTATTTATATCTTAAAACAGGCACTAAAAAGTAAAATTAAAAGTGAGAGATTTGGAATTATGTTTTTACCTGATATGTTAATTTGCTTTTAAACGAATACTTTTGAGACAAATGCCCTTTACATCTCCAATAAAAACCTAGATGCTAATTTAAAATACTGTTAATTTGATAGTAGTGCTATTGGCTGCCAGTGACAAAAGAACTACTGCTAATAGCGGTTTGGATCTCCTTTATTATATCTGATTCTCTTATAAAATTAATTTTTATAAGTGAATCAGGTTCATCAACAAATTTTTATTGCATATTGGAGAACTGTCCTTTTAAACCTCGTGTTCCTTCAGATTTTTTTTTTTTACTAAGGTAGAAACATAGGTGACCTAAGCATAGCTGCCTAAACATTAGGTTTTTCATCTGTTGTCTAGCATCTCTGAATGGGAACCCTCAGAAGGTGAGTCACTCTCCCTCCTTTTCAATATTTGTAAGAAGAGCTCAAGTATAGATGCCAAAGGTGGTTGAAATTTGTTAAAGTGATGCTGTCATTAGTGCTGGGCTCTTCATGTTGGTATTTTCTACTTTTCCCACTTAGCGTGAATTACCATTGAATAGAAGTAACACAGTTTGCTTTATCTTTCCAGAACAGGCTGCTTGCTATGATGATTTCAGGGTAGTCAAACAGAGTAGCTCCTGAGTTCTGTTTCCAAGCTTTCTTGTGATGCTGAGCTATCTTTTGAATTTTGCCTGGTCTGTTTTGGCTTGGTTTAGTGGAGCTGATGATATATGCTGTGATGGTTTACAGACCAGACTTTTTCTTTCTTTCCACACTGTGAACACCATAAACAAGCAAACAAACAAAAAAGATACTGCAGGTTATTAAAATAATTTTAAACAACTCTCGAATCAAATAGAGCAAGAACATAGTGCCTGAATTCTTTACTAAAGTTTGGATGGAAAAACAATGCCAGGTTCAAGCAGATTTACTTGAAAGTGCCTGTTTATGAAAAGTAAACTTGCTGCTTCACTGTTGTATCTCACAGTGGACTGTAAAGGTGTTTTTATACTGCTTTACCTATTGTGTCAGCTTGTTAACAAGATATCCACATATTTTTAAGAAAATTAAGTGATGGCTTTATTTATATACAGGACCAGACTTGCTTTTAAGAAAACAGGCTTTATGTTTCTCCCCCACTCCATCCTCCCCCACCCCATTCTTGGTTCAAAACGGTACTCAGCCTAATCATTAGTTTGAGTTTTCTAATGGGCATGTCTTCTGAAAAATTATTAGTGAGACCAAAATCTTTCTGAGAAAATATGCCTCTTGCTTTATCCGAGGGACAAGTCCACTCCCTGAAAAAGTTCCTTATCTCAACCAGTTGGTGGGAGGTTGCTGAATACTGTCTGGTGGCACTTCTGTCTCCCTGCTGGGATGCAGAGAGCAATCCCAGAATGTAACACTGCCACCTTGGGCTCCAGCTCTGTAAAAGCACAAGGAGGAAGTTTTGCCGAGAAAATCGTTTTCTGATGCTGTAGAGCTGCTTGTTACCTTAGGGCAGGGAAACACAAACCCTGATGTTCGTTCTAAAGCTCAGTATCCCTTCTCCCAGACAGTTAAGCAATGACTCATTGCAATGAGATTTTCTTGCTCTAACTGTAATTGGTTTCTTCTGGATGCTTTGTGGTGCCTTTAAGAATTTGTTCCTCAGTGGATGCCTACAAAGCAGTTCTAAAAGCTGTTTCATTTCCAGTAGCTCTGTAATTTAAGAAGTTTTATTTTCTTTTATCTTCTATAATTTCATGTTTTACGAATTAAAAAACATATTTTGCTTTTTTTTCTTCTTAAACACATTTCCTAGCTTATTTACCTTGAGTTTGTATTAATTGACATTTCAGGAAATGCTATGTGAATAGGCATAGATTTGTATGGTTCTGCTTTCTAAAAGGTTTCATCACAGAAATTACACCACATTTCTTTTTGTGGTGAATTGTCCCATATATACTGTGGGTGATATATTTCTATGCCCATCCCATAGAGTATAAAGAAAGAAAAAATAAACTAGCACATCAAGATTACAGGATTATATATTTTTTTAAATTAGACTCTGAATTATGTCTCATCAAAATACTCCAGTAGCTAAGTGTGCATCTAATACTACCCTAATTATTAAGAAGATATGGGGGAAAGCAAGGATTAGCACCTTCTTTTTACCGTGCTAAACAGCCCTCACATGTATGACTAGAATATAAAAGGGTGCACCGCTTCAACTCCATGTTGAAGATATTTAAAAATCAAATCAACTTCACCAGCATAATTCCTCTAAATTTTGCATATGTATTTTTTCACCACTTGTTACTTGCACTGTTCTGGCTGTTATTTGTAGCTGTGAATGATCAAGGACAAAAGATGAGCTGTCTGCAGGGCAAAGTAAATTATGGGAGTGGTGTGCACTTGATGCAGCTGAGATAAAAAAATTTTAAAGGTCAGATTAAATATCTAATTAAAAATATTAATTACCTCTAAAAACTGGGGAAAACACACCTTTCCTCTGCATAGTAAAGCATTCTCTTCAACTGCTCTGGATAAAAGAACATAAATTATGTCCTTTCTTAAATTAAGTATGTTTTTCATACAGTGTAAAAAATGATCCTTGGAAATTGTTTCATCTTATTTAAAGGAGAATAGGCATGGTTTCTGAATTTAGCTAAATCGTACTCATATATATATTCATGTTGTACAGAAATAAATAATACCATATGAGTAGCATGAAAACATCCTGCACAAATCTTATGCAATCTATTCCATGGCTTGATTATGCATAACTGCATGCTTGTAAAGAAAATGAGCTACGCCCTTGTAGTTGGTGTGGTGTGATACACTAAGAATATGGATCTGAAACGAGATCTTAGACCTGTTTTAAAGAAAGAATGAGTACAAACAATGGAATGTGGAAAAGGTAAGCATTTGTTCTGTATTTTCGGACTTGTATATTTTCTGACAACTGTGAGAAAAATTCTGAATTAGTAATGAGGAGTTTTGACTGGTGGCTTGCAAAGCACTCTCAAGGGAGTTAATAAACCATTAATGTGATGTTCATTTTTCTTGTGCTGGTCATCTTTTCACTTAAGTGCCCGAGACAGTCTGTCCCTATGTCATTTCAATAAACAGCATGTTTTATTCATTCTCTTAAAGAATAAAGTCATTATGGTTACTCTCATGTGCAACAAGAGTGGTGGAGTGGTGATATTTCAAAAAGTTTTTTACAGTGATGAAGATGTTTAGACACATTTATATGATTAGGGAAATACTACAAAACATCCAGCCTATAGCTTGAGACGAGTTATATTCATGTGTAGAATAGCAAATTGACTTCACTTAGCTGTATTTATGGGAGATCTTTGCAGAATTCTAATTTTTTTTTCCTGTCTTAGAGGAGATTGATCTATGGTTATAGCTATTCATTTTGTTTACCAAATGGAAGAATTACTTTCCTGCCCAAAGAGCTCAGTATAATCTAGATCCTGCATGTTACCCCAAATATAATCTTGTGCCCACTGCTTAAAAATATTATTAGCTATATTGCAAATACAAGAACTAATCCTCTCTCTTTGAAAAGCTGCATAAACAGCTTGGATTTGCTTTGAGGATAAAGGGAAAAGAGTACTCCCCAAAGCTGTTTGCAGCAAGGAAATCTGCTCTGTAGTTGCTATTATGCTCCAGGCACTTCTGCACACCTTGCTGTGGCCTCAGGAATGCTTACATCTAGTGGCAGCAAGGCATTTAATTGTGTGCTTAACATTAAATTCAGCAAGACCTGTACACATATTTAACTTCAACACTTGCTTGCCATTATCGGAAAGAGTGGTTTGCTCAGCCGAGATTACAGGAAGGAAAGACAGATTGTCCTGGTAAGGTAGATATCCATGGATGCCTGCATTTATACCAACATCAAAGAGATCTTTTTTCAGCTTGGAAGCACTCAGATCAAAACCACAATGCTTCCTTTCTGACGATGTGCATAGCAGAGTAAAGAAAACAGCTCTTGCCTCTTTAAAATCATCTCTTGTCATTCGACATCCTGCATGTTCATCAGGAGAAGTGAGGGTGCTGTGGAACTGCCTTTCTTCCTTTACTTGTTTCCACCATAGAGTGACTGGCATTGAGTTATTATCTTACTCATATTGCCTCATGTCCTTGATGCTGCCAAAGACAAGTGTGGAAGGCAGGCTGTAGTGACCTGCTGTACAAATTATATTATTTCTGTTATTGTCTGAGAAAATGTCAAGCTTCAACTGTACAGACTCTTCTTCCCAGCATCACAACTTCACAGATGCTCACTCAGTGCCTGTCCGTTTCTGTAGTTGACATTTGTAGGATAGAGCTTACTGCTTCAATTATTAACACAAAATTCAAATTAACAACAGCCAACCTGCATTGACTTACAGTCTAATGCAGCTCCAGCTCAGCTGTTACATTTTCCCTTGGGATTCACCTGAAGTACTACTACAGTCAGCCCCCCCAGAGCATGGGAGACCACAGCCATACAGATTTCTGACAAGGTATTTCATTAAAGGCTTCAAAAGAAGGTGAAGGGTAAGGGATGCAGCACAGTTAATAATTGGGATGGAAGCATATGGTCATTTTTTCTGTGATAGAAGTTTCTAGCTGATTCCTTTAAGGATTAGTGCTGTTCATGCGAAAAGGTCTGTGAAAGAGAATTAACATTCAATTGACAGAAATCTTTATGTGATACAACATTATATACGGTGCTATTAACTTATTTTCTTCTTTTTATTTGCCATTGGTGTAAGTGGAACATTTGAATGCGTGAGGTGTATTCTTACTAGGCAGTAATGTTAGCCTCTCTGACCTGTAAATGCCTTTATCGGTATTAATTCGATTGAAACCTGGGAAAGCCTCATGTTCTCTAATTAGAGAGTTTATGCATCAGAATTTAAATGTAACTTATAGTCCACATTTTGTTGGCCAATTATTCAGAAACGATGCCCAGTCTAACAGCTTTCCTGCTGGATCATCCTGTATTAATACACACAGATCTCAGGAGCAAGCTGTCCTTTCATTTTGCAGTCCTGCAAGAAGTAGGTTTGAATCCTGAGCAAGCTGGCACCAGAAAGTTGGAAGGAATTCAGACAAAGCCATCAATGATGATTAAAGAGTTAGATTTCATACAGACTTATTAAAGACTAGTTATATAGAATTCATCCAAATGGTGAAATAGCAATATGCCTGTGCAGAATTGTCCTCAGAGGAGGAAGGTGAGAATCACTAAGGAAGAAGATCAACTTCCAGTCCTCAACCATCCCCCCACATCCCCAAAAAAGCCCAATGCAAACCCTGTGCAGTATACCCTTGCTTTTCTAGGCTACAGAAATTGCTTGTCAGAAAGCACTGTGATTTACAGTAGGCAGTGTCCTTGTCTATGACATTTTGTATAAGCAACTTCATGTTACTTAATTTATAGTTGTACTCTCATGCCAATTGCTGTTTCACACTTCTTTCCTCTCACAGATTCTGAGAGTGAAGTTCATGGTAGATTAGCCACTCAGTGTGCACTGTGATTGCCTGCTGCATAATTCACAAACATCAAATGACTAGACAGTCACTGTAGTGGAGTTTTAAGCAATCAGTTGGCATGCGGAAGCTGGAGTCCCTCAAATCTTGCAATTCTTGATCAGAAAAATAAAATTAAATAAATGCTTTGTGCACCTATTAAGCACCTCCAGGATAACAGAGTTTGACTGACTAGAGGCCTGAGCCCTCAAAAGCATTGAGTGTTTGTGTTGGGTTTTTTTAAGGATTAGCTCAAGTACATAGGAACTTGAAAATCGTAGTGTAACCACAAGCTCAGTAAGTAACAGAACATTGTTTGGTTTTGACAGAACTTATAGATGGAAGATCCTATAGATTTTACTTTTACAAACCAAACTCCCCAGTGATATCTTGTGCTCTCAGTCTAGGGCTCTTCCAACCTGCAAATGAAGTCTGTGATGGAGGGGTTCTCCATCAGTATTACAAGGTATACCCTTGCAGCCCCAAGCAGCATAGAAGTAGTTTTTTTCTCTCTACTCAATTAAAAATGAAGGATTTGACTTTTTTTTTTTAAAATTTCTAAGATTTTTTTATTTTGTTTTCAGTGTGAATGGGTTGCATTGTAATATCTCTGAACTGTGGAAAAAACTTGCACATTTCTGCCTTTGTAAAAGCCTGTTTTCATACATACCCATTTCCCAAAAGATACCTCTTTTTAACACTTGATGTGTTGATCACAAGCCCTAGTTAAGATCAAGGACTTGCTTTGCTTGTTTGTTGGTTTGTCTTTTTTTAAGAAGACGGTCTGAAGAAATGTAGCAAGTGAATGATGGCTGTTGAAAATGGATAATTAGCCCAGGTAGTTTTGCTTATGTGAGATTTGGCAAAAATGAAAGTCTCCATTTTGAAAAGATAGTGGACTTTCTGCAATTCACTTGACAACAACTACCAATGACAGCATATCCTTGTGTCCAGTCTGAAAGATTTACAAGGTTCCTCTCTGGCTGTATCGTATTCAGCTATCCTCCAATTGTCATTTTAGGAATGCATACCTTCATTTCTTCTTTTTAAACTTGCGAAATATGAAGCACATTCTATAAGAAGCTGACAATCAAACAGCATGGGAAAGTGAAAAATCTAAATACTGAACCTCATGATAGAACAAAAAAATATTTTAAAAGGAATACATGCAACCAGGAAAGAACACAGTAGTAAGCTTTCTAGCTGTTTTACAGACATTCTCAGAAGCGTATTAGGATTAGCCTAACTCTTGTGTACACATACCAAATTTCCTCTTGAGCACTGCATAGATGCCCATGAAAACAGGCATGACTGAAAAACAAAAGCCAATGAAGAGCTACAAAGGGAGAATGGAACAATCCAGTTCTTACTAGCTAAGTGAGTTAAAGCATGAAAGAGGAAGCCGAAACTATAATATGGTGAAAGACATGCATGAAATAGCAAGGAATATTTCAGAATGCTAACAGTGATGAGTAGGCTAAGTGAATATTTCAAACAACAAAAGAAACAACCTTTTAAAATCTGCCTGTTTAATATGATTTGCTGTAATTATTTAATCTGATCAAGATAATCCACTCAATGAATGCTCACCAAATTGCAGTTAATGTCAAAGACCATTTAAATAAAAATCCTGTGTTTTTGAATTTTGGATTTTCTGTCTGTCTTGATAGTTGCTTATGCCACCAGTACTGCTCAGAGTTAATCATTGGTTTTTTTACACAAATTTTATAGTACTTCAAAAAGAGTTTTATTCTTTACCTCTGGAGACTGTTTTAGCAATACATGGTTGTACAAAACCAGCATCCAGTGATTCAAAGTAGCATTCTTCAAGAAATACGAATCAAAAATCATAAATCATACATAAAACTTGCTTCCTTTTCAAACACGAAGAAGCACCCTCCATTCCACCAAGCCAAACAATCCAGTTGCACTGAATAAACACCTGATTAAAACCTTAATATCTAATTCACTTTGTGAGAGAGGAAGAAACTAAAAAATAAGCCTGGTTTCTAAATCTTTAGATCTCCAGATCAGTGCTTAGCTGTCAATGTGAGCTGCATCTTAAACAGACAGGGAGGACTTGATTTATCATCTACAGTGTCTGCTTTGTATGATAAAAGAGATCATTTGACCTAGGTAGAACGCGTTCTTGAGCCACAAAAGATGAGTATTGTTTTAATGGCCTTCAAATTTAAAAATGAAATATAAGTGAAGTGAAAAGTACTGTAGTCCTTGCATTAAGTAAACTCTCAGTATTGTTATAGTAGCTGAGTTCACTTAAAAGAGAAGGGAATACTGGAAAGCTGAGGTCACAACAACAGCAAGGGAATTTACAAGTCTAACATCTGATAATGGAAATCATAGCTACAGCATTTGAAGATTTAGTTAGCAGTGCAGGCTTATGAAAGGGCTACTTTTCAGACTTAAACACCTAAATAACAGGATTGCCAAGTGTGCAGTGTCTATTGTGTCCTCTGGGAAAGTCACTATGTGGAATTTTGGATAAAATCATTCAGCTTTATATGTAGTGTATTTTAAAAACTTGGAGATTTGCATGAACTTTCCTCTGACCCCCCCCCCCACCCCCCCCGG